>APFE030960515.1:130420-189373 GCA_000404065.3 Pinus taeda
AAGCACCAGCTTCCCCATCCAGAAACGTGGCAGGAACTGGTAAGGCTAATTTTGAATCAAAGCTAAAGAAGAAAACTATTGCAGCATAATCTCCATTTGAGCCTACAGGTGGCTGAAGTCAGCACAACCGGCATGAAGATGCTGAGCCCACTCAGCACAGGTACACAGCATCAGCATCAGCATCAACATCAACAGGTACAGGCAACAGGAGCAAGAAAGATACAGAAAATCAGAAATGACAGAGTACTTCAGTACCATATTTAATGAAAAACTGCGCAAGTTAACCCCGTAGTGTCCGAAGGTCAACAAGTTATCTTGTCAGGAGTTAACTGCTTTAAAGAAACTTGTACACTTGTAATAAATTTTCACCTACTTTCTCTGTACCATTGTAAGGGTTTTTTCCTCTCAGATGACCTAATTCCTGAGGGATTTTTGTATAGGGAACTTCTATATATTCCCCCTCGCGTTTGTTTAGAGGGGTTGGACGCTGGATGTAAGAAGAACCTCAATATCTCTTCTGATACTCTCATGGTGTAAATGTTCAGACTGCTAATACAAATGGTGATGGGATTTCTCCAAATATTGTCTTTCATGATGGCTTGATGGTGTATGGTTTGCGTTTACAGGATTCCGGTGTATCCAGTGGAACAATAAGTTTTCTGTTTGCCCTCTGTTACATGTATGTTTGTCACTTTTCCGTTGTGTTTTTCACTGTTATTCATGTGCTCAAAACTAAATGGCTAAGAAGAAGAATAGTTGCAGGATTTAATATCTGAAATACCCTGAGCTCAATCTTAGTCATTCTTTATGTTTTCTTCAGCTATAGTATTTAAAGACTGATTCTTAAGTGCCACCTTTAATACTATATCACCTCGTTTCTTTCACACCAGTCAGCTCAAGTAAAGAATTCTTAAATGCTCTTTGATTAGCTGTTCATTGTTTCACACTCAGTCTTTACACGTTGTTTTACAATATACCTATAGGCCCTGCAAACACATCTGCATTTCAGTCAAGATATCAAGGGGAACAGCACTCAAAGACCCCATTGCCCAATGGACTAGTTTTCCTGAACATAGAGCCTAAGAGATATCAGAAGCATCCTCCCCAACCAAACATTCCAACAACCAAAAACACATATCCTACCTAGCCTAAAACCTTCACTGCAAGCAGTGACCATGCCACATAGAGAGAGCCCTCTCTGACTGCAGCTGGGCTAGAAGCTGCAATCCAAAGTTGGTTAGTGGTTACCCCGGCCGTATCCTCTTAGGAGTCAAAGAGGACAACCTGGGTGTTAACATTACCCATGAACCATGAGTTCTGGCAAACCTTATATATGCAACAGTGGGCTTTATCGATAACTAGTTTTGAGAAAACATGGTAACCAAGTAGATCATAGTATTGAATTAACTTCTATACCATAGGCATGGCCACTGTTTCCAGTAGGCATCCATAGCCTCGACAGGGATGCCTTTTTAACCCATTGAGATGCTAGTGTCCCATCTATTAGAAATAAGTACATAGTTACAAAATCATTTCAATTTACTTAGATGTCTACTGAAGATGATTGTCCTATATTGGTAACCATATAATAACAATGACATTCACAAGAGCTAACAAAAGTGAACAAGTCGGATTGTGATGAGACCTCTTGTCCTTCAATTTTACGACTGAAGGCCATTACCCTCACTTGGTGATCAGTAGTGGTAATGTCACTTTATTAGGACCTATGATCATGGTAGGTCAACTCATGATGAGACCTCATATCCTCTAGTTGATTATTTATGTTTAAAATTCAACTATGGTTATTGTTAATGAACAAAAGATTACTTAATCGATGGGGTGGCAGGTCAGCTCCTTAAGAGCTAGGGATGGTGTAAAAAGTTTTATAGTAACTATTTTCAACTTGGGTAATTTTTATTCTAAAAAACTAATAACCTTCAAATGATTGTTGATAAATATATTTTGCTTTGTTAAGATTGGGGTTTAGAAATAGTTCATTAGATAGTGACGGAAATATTTAAGTACAATTTTGTGGTCATAATCATAAATTTTACAAGATCAGGGACTTGACAAATTAGGAAAGTTGAAAGTTGGCATGATGAAATCATCTTTGCATAATTATTCCTTAAAAATAAGATAATGTTTATAGATAAACAAAGATAAATTGACTACCCAATCATTATGTCAAAGAGGACCTAGAACATTAAAAGTATTTCCCATTCACCAAGGAGGGGACAAAATTGGAAAGACCTACATGTGTTGAATCAAACGGGAAAATTGGTCAATAAAAATAGTTGTGACTGAGGTAAAATCAATCGTGACTTAGGTAATAATAGTTGTGATAGAGGTAACAACAACTGTGACAGAGGGAATAACAGGGAAAGGGAAAAAAGGGCGTTGTGACTAGAGTAGCAACAGGGAAATGGAAAAAGGGCGTTGTGACTGGAGTAGTAGCATGGAAAGGGAAAAAGGGCGTTGCAACTGAAGTAGCAATAGGGAAAGGAAAAAAAGGCATTGTGACTGGAGTAACAACAACAAAAGGAAAAAAAGGGCGTTGTGGCTAGAGTAGTAGCGGGGAAAGGGAACAAGGGCATTGCGACTGGAGTCACAGCAAGGAAAGAGAAAAAGGGAATTGTGACTGGAGTAGCAGAAGGGAAATGGAAAAAAGGGTGGTGTGATTGGAGTAGCAACAGAGGAAGAGAAAAAGGGTGTTGCGACTCGAGTAGCAGTAGGGAAAGGGAAAAAGGGGTGTTGTGACTGGAGTAGTGGCAAGGAAAGGGAAAAAAGGGCGTTGTGAGTAGAGTAGCAGCAGGGAAAGAGAAAAACGACATTGCGACTAGAGAAGCAGCAGGGAAAGAGAGAAAAGGGAATTGCGATTGGGGTAGCAGCAGGGAAAGGGAAAAAGGGCGTTGTGACTAGAGTAACAACATGAAAAGGGAAAAGGAATTGTTGGGGTCTTAATACAGGTTTATAGATTCAGTCCCTCTTACATTATTTGTCAATTTGGGGCCCATCTATTTATTTCAAGGTTATCGTGCAAGGTATATGCAGGCCACAGGTTCCCTACCCAGTATTGGGCAATTACGAAATACAAGGTCCAAGAGTTCTACAAATCGAGTAACAAAAAGTTAAATAACACCAACTCTAAGTATCAACAATCAATTAAGTGATGAAAATTCTTCATGTTGTTTACTTCGTGTTTATGGACAATAGCGGGAACATTTTTGCAACAAGCTCTTACGATCCAAATTTTTTTAGATCATGGCACCTAGAAAGACTCAAAATCATATGATATGAAATTTCTTAATAGATGCTTGGATGAAATTCTCTTATTTCATTATCATTTCCTTCAAGAAACACTTGTTCATAAATTGACCTCCTTTATTCTCGTCGGACCTGCAAAAACAAGCATCTACCTGCAATAAAACACGAAATCATGGAAGAAGGGAGGTGATCAGACTCTATAATCCAAAACATATGAAAAATATAACAAGTAGTTACTCTATAAAACAAATCTACACAAGGATAAATAAAGCAAAAATCATTTATCACATGTTGGAGAGCAATGGTCGACACATTAACCAACAATGTTTTAATCATAACTCCTTCGTTTTTCGTCTGATTTGAATGATTCCAAAGAAAAATGAAATTTAATTCAAATATATATAACCAATGGGAACAAGTTTTAAAAATTCCATGATATGATATGTCATATTTACTTATAACAACCTGCATAATAGAGTCATTTTCGATTTCCCAACTTAGACCAACAGTTGATATTTTAAGCTTAAATTTTTCATTTGATGACATATTGAACTTATTCAAATTTTAGATTAAATTATATTCATTTATATATCTCCAATAGAAACATGTTCTGAATACAAGAATAATTGATGAGTCAAATACGCTAGTGAACAACTGGAAAAATAGAGTTTTAAGAATGTTGATTTACAATAGGCAGTGGGTATTTTGGTCATAAATTTCTCATACGGTATTGAAATCAAGTGATTCAAATTTCATTGTAAACTAGATTCATAGGAGAATATACCATAGAAATATATTTGCAAAATCTAGTCATTTAGGCCTCCAAAAACTAATTTTCCCAACTTTGTTCCTGAGTTGCCTATTAGACATCATATCAATGTTTTGGTCATAATGTTTTCGTTTCAAATCCAAATTGAGTGATTCAAATTGGATTAAAAAGTAGAAATAAAGAGATACTTAGGATAGGAACAAGTTTTTAAAATATTCCCATTTTCTCCCTCGAAACGTGATTGTCCCAACTGTTTTTCCAGAAAATTCATCAAGCCCATAAGCCATAAGATATGATAATCAAGCAGTTTTTCCAAAACGGTGATCAAAATGAATATGAGTGTTGTAGAAATGTTATTTTCAATATAATACATCTACATACATTTAAAAAATAATAATAATAATAATAATTAGCATCGATGTTAATTTTCACAACGTGTTGCAACGAAAACAATTATTTTTACATATACAAAAATTTATTTATTTATCTCCTTATTTATTTTATTTTATACACTAACTTACTCTACCTTGAAAAATAAAATATGCGTACGTATAAGAGTACTTCTAGTGGATCCATTTTCGAAATAAGACCTCAAGTATTCACGTACCCAAATTTGAAAAATGCATGTTAATAAATATTACGATATGAGAGACCAACTTCCTCATTAAGGATGGTGCCAAGAACTGTTGAAGCATAGAATGATGTTGCAAGCAAATGATAGAGTGAAACCAATCTTCAACATAGTCTTGATTTCCCATAGTTTTGCATATCGTGAAGTTCTTATTGATCTCAACTGGGTCCGGATTGTGTTGATCCTTCCTTCCTTGACCTCTACTTGTGAGTTTTGGGGGTCTTCCTCTGCCCCTTGGTTTTGTTTCCCTATTCATACAATCTAAGAGACGCAGAATTAAATCAAAACGACCAAAACAAATCTAATGCTCGGGTCCTGGTGAAAGGGTTGGTTCAAACCTCGCCTGACCAGGATGAGAGAGTGGGTTTTTATAGTAAAAAAGGTAGAGAATTAAAACAATCAAAACAGTCTAATGCTCGGATCCTGGAAAAGGTTTGGTGCAAAGCCTCGCCTGACCAGGACGAGAGAGTGGTTCATACGATCAAATAAAAAGGTAGAAAATTAAAACAATCAAAGTATTCTAATGCTCGGGTCCTAGAAAAGTTTTGGTGCAAAGCCTCGCCTAACCAGGATGAGAGAGTGGTTCCTACAATCAATTAAAAGGCAAAAAATTAAAATAATCAAAGAAATCTAATGCTTGGACGAGAGAGTGGCTCCTACAAAATACAAAGAAAAACAAACAAAGCAATCTAATGCTCAGGCCCTAGAAAAGGTTTGGTGCAAAGCCTCGCCTGACCAGGACAAGAGAGTGGTTCCTATGGCCAATATTGGTTGTACTTTTGCACCTTGATAACCTCCCCTCTTTGGCGCCAAAATGTTGGGGCCTTAATACAGGTTTATAGATTCAATCCCTCTTAAATTTATTTTTCAATTCGGGGTTCGTCTGGTTATTTCAAACTTATCATGCAAGGTCTATGTGAGCCACACGTTCCCTTACCCAGTATTGAGAAATTACGAAATAAAAGGCCCAAGGGTTCTACAAATTGAGTAACACTAAATTAAATAACACCAACTCTAAGTAACAACAATCTGAAATAACAACAAGATATTAAAGCAGTAAAGAAATGAAACAACAATCATAAATCATTAACGATACAATTGAAAAGCATACATATCCAGACGAATTATATCCAACAGCACCTGATTGGAAGAGTGGGCCCAACTATCTGATCAAGGTCGTGGTTGAGAGTTATAGACTTCACCGATTTAACGATATGTTTCTACTCTTATCGATTCATAAAAATATTACAAATTGAAGTTCTGTTGTTACACACGAAAGGAAGATCCTTCAATATCTAATCTTCTCTATATGTGTTATCACCTTTTTCTCTCTGGTCCGTGTCTTTTAAATACACAAACAACAAAGCGGAATTTACAACAAATCGATTACAAAATTATTTCCCTTACAATTTAGATTGATTACAAAATCCCAATAAGAAAGATAAGATTTGAGAGCTCTTTCCATCATGATTCAATTGGAACAAGTCAAATCTGGTATTGCAATTGGAGCAATTTAGAAAATGGTCACAATAGAAAATCTGCAAAAATGTCCTCCGAAGAACCTTACTTTTATCTCAATCCAGAACGAATTTTGGAAAACTACTGATTAGAAATCTAATTTGATTTGTTCTGCACAAAACCTATGTCTTGAATTTTCAAGATTCATCTTCATTTGCCCAAAATGTCCAACACAAAACTGTCACTTTTTATCCTAGAGAATTTTTGAGTTGGAATATTTGATTATGAGTTGAAGATCGAATTTGCAATTGGAAGAGATATTGGAGGCTAAAATCGTGAGTGATGTTATAACAAATTCATTAATAAACCATCGTTAGTAACATCATGCATACTAATCATCAATTTATTAAAAATAAAGGAGAACAAGTATTACTTATCTACAAGAGCATAAATAATTATGAAATGGAATTATATGATGAATTGTGATAAATAGAATAGTATAAATGGATGAAGTTGATGTTAAGAAGTGATAATAATAATGATAAATTAGTGGCCCAACAAGGCTAACATTAGTGCAAATGAAATTAGGCAACATACCTCCTTCAAAAGAGGATGTAATCCCTATAAATGTAATTATGGAAACTTTACAAGATAAGGTCCTAGTTTTAGAGAACGACAATTTAGAGGCATAAAGGAGCAAAAGGAGTGTGAAAATGTCCCCTTCTCACCTTCCTTTGTATAAATCTTAAAGAAAAATTCACACTACTCCCCTCCACTAACAAGAGGTAGAAAATACCGTAAAGAGAGAAAATTTGCAGCAATTAATTGTATAGGGATAAAACCTACAAGGGTGATCATGATTCCATTACTATATCTTATTATGGAAAATGTTTTTATATATTTATTTTTAAAATTGCTGATGCTAGGGACCTCATGTTCAGATTTGGTCCCTATTTCATGGATTCTTGGGAAATTTTCCTTTCCCATTAGACCCTTAAATTTAACCCTAACACGGAGATCTCTTCTGCCATTGTTTATCACACTCTCCCATTTTCTTCAAGGGTGTTGGCACTTTTAAAGTTAATAGAAACAACCTAGGTAATTATATAACCCATGAAAAGCCTAAGGGTGATTATGTGTGGAAATGGATTTTGATGAGGGACTACCTAAGGTGATTCATCTTAAGTTGGAGGGCTAAAGTCACCTTCAATCTCCTGATTATAAGTAGGTTCCTTCCAAATGTAACTCTTTCCATGAGTATGGGGACTTTGAAAAAAAAATTCCAGATGTTAAAGAATCTTTGACATTTTCTAAGTTGAATCCAACTTCTCATAAAAATGATGAACAAGGCTCAATCAAACAAGTTGCAAGAAAGAAAAAGAGACATCCCCCAAGGGGGTCTCGACCTACCATCAAGCCTAAATCTAAAAATAATTCCAAATATTGACCCACTACCACCTCCAATAATAGATTTGGAATCCTCCAATCACATAAGGAAGAAAAATAGGAACATGTCAAAAATTACTTTTATAAGAAAAGCTTGGATCAATTTGGATATCATGTAAAGCTCAATTGTGATAGGTCAACATTAGTGCAAATTCATTTAGAGAGCATACCTCCTGCAAAAGAGGATTTTATCCCCATTAATGCAACTCTAGAAATTTTGCAAGATAAGGTCCCAGTTTTAGAAAAAGAATATTTAGAGGAATAAAAGGAGAAAGAGGAAGGTGAAAATGCCCCCTTCTCTCCTTCCTTTATAGAAATGTTAAAGAAAAATTCATGCTACTTCCCTCCACTAACAAAAGGTAGAAAAGACCACAAAGAGAGAAAATTTGGTTCCCAAAAAACTCTTGACTCCCTTGGTTTTAGTGGGGAGTTCTTCTTGATCAATCCTTGATAATGCTCTATTTTGTATCATTTTATGCAAGCAATTTATAAGAATCCACTATTGTACTCAAGATTCAGGAAGATCTAGTTTTGGAAAGCTTGGAATTCAATCTCTCCCTTTTATCATTTTGATGAGAGGGTGAATTTTTTTGTTTTGTTGTCTATTTCTATTTTGAATCTATAAATCAAACATTCCTTGTATCTTTGTTACATGAATTTTCATAGATTTTATCAATACAAATTTACTAGTTATTGTTAGCAAATAGAATTACAAGAGGTTTTTATATGGATATGATTTATATTAGGGTTTTATATAGAGAAAGATAGAGCTAGCAATGATAGAGAAGATCTAACAAAAGAAAGAGCTAAGAGGACACAATGCTAGGGTAGAACTAGTGAACGAAGGAGGTGAGAGGTGACAATATTAGGACAATACTATCAACAATGGAAGGGGGCAATGCTAGAGGAGAACTAGAAAAGGTGAGAGACAAGAGGTAAAATGCTAAGGTTAAACTAGTGACGTCAAAATGTGAGAAGAAACAATGTTAGGATAAGGCTAGAGAAAGAAAGAGGTGATTGTTGGACATGTCTTGTACTCTTTGTAGTTATATTTATCCTCACTAATAATGTAAATGATCTAAGGAGGTGACTGCCTACCTAAATAGAGGGGGTCATGCAATACTAGTGCATGTTATGAATATAATTTAAATAAAATTAAATAATGCAAAAAAAAATATAATAAATAATCGTATTTATATTTTAAATAGTCATTAGTTAAAATGGAAAGTCATGTCTAAAAAGAAATGTCCAGTCATGAAGGGCCACCTGCCTAGGTATATAACTGGGCCCCCATTGTAACATTCAATCATCCTTGCATTATCATATTATTAATAAAAATATTACTTACAATACATTTGTGCATTTTACATTTTAAAATCACAACAAGCTATAGGTTTTGTCGCTTCAGTGAAATCAGATCCACTTCAGCCCTTTGACGTTATCCACTACACAATCTACCATTAAGTTTAAGTCCTAAAATCATGGAATTAAGTGAATATCATAAATCTAAACTGTCAAATGGAATTGGAGAAGCATTACAACAAATAAAACATGTTGACCACTTTGTGTCAATGAACCCATAGCAGTACACCCCTTTTTCGCAAAAATGATCCATCGTGTTCGAGTGTCTGTGCCATTCAGACTTCACCATCAGCTGGAAATTTTATGAATATGTCAGCCCATTCTGCATGTATAAAATGTAAATAATCTTAGTATGACCGCATATGTATGTAACAACCTAGGTAAACCTGTGGTTTTGCTGACGATTTCCATTCTAGGAGGTTTTTTGTCTCACTGATTCATCTGTGTCTCTAGACATAAATGATCGACAGAGTTTTTCCCTCTATTCTTACCCCAAAGCTAGAGTGGATTTTGTCACTAAGATTATTAGGCGAGTCCTAATGTTTTAGATCAAGTCTATGTAAACGTGATTTGAGAATTATCCTAAATAATTGGCTAGATTATTTTACAAGTCATTTGGTCTACTAGATTATATTTTGTGTCGCAAAAACAGGGATTTTTTGGGGTCTATAACGAACGGGTTTTCCCCCTTCATGTATTAAAATGTAAAATATTGATGTAAAAAATATTTAGTGCATGGTCCCTCATAATTAGACACCATGGCTAAGTGTTAGAAGGTTTGAAAAATAATTAATCCCCTCATAACTCAATTAATTAAATTTTATAACCAAATTAAATTAAAAATCTTAAACCATAAATTTAATTTATTTTATGTCCTAGGTAAATTTAAATTCTCCAAAGGAAAAATTCATGGATCTTAAACAAATAAAAACTTTAAAGGTCTCGGGACAAAGGAATATTGAAAATTTTAAGAAATCTTGGACCCTTGGACCTTGGTAGTTAAGTCAAACTCAATTTTTTGAGGTAATTAACTAAAAATTGCTATTTTTGAGTTAGTTAAAAAGGAATTAAATGAAAAAATGAAAATTCCTCAAAGAATAAATAATTTCGACGGACGAGATTAAAAGATAATCAAATCTTTTTCAACAGTCGAGATTACTTTGAGGGGTATCAAGCGAACTAGCCATTAGAGAATTTATCTATAAATTAGAGCTCGTTATCAGCCTATTTTTCATCTGATCTTTGAATTGTGTACTAAGCTCTGAAGCCCTCTTGTATATTTTCTAGAATAAATGCAAAAGTCTTTGGGGTTTCAACTTGTGGTGGTGTTTCTCTTCATGAATCTATGGCAACATCATTTTATTTTCTACAAATATTATTTGAAAATCTCAAATCAATAGCTCTTTTAGAATAATCTAAATACAAGTATCTTATTCAGTTTGTTGGATCTAGCGTAATATTTTTAATTTTGATTGAATTAGTAGGTATCTATATATCTTCGAAATTTTATTGTTATTATATTTGTCTACTTGGTCTGATGGTTGATCTAGTGTTTACAAAAGATCTCTAAGGTTTTAATTGAGCGTTTCAGGATAGTCCTCAGTTGGACCAGTCGACTCTCAAAGCATAATTTTTGAACAGCCTACTTGATTGAAGCCATAGGATTTATCTAACGATTTATTTTTGTGTGGGATGTTTCTCCGCTAGTACCACATCTAAATTATTTATCTCCAAAATAAAAAATTTAACTTATAGAGATTTAAATGGTCTATTTGCTATCTCTAGAGCTACTCGATTTGATTTATGGGCAAAGGTGTCCTCATATCTATAAATTAGATTTGTAGATTATTTTGAAAATATTTGTTAAACTTTGTAAACATATTTATTTAATCTTTTATGTTTATAACCTTTTTTGTATATATTGGTGAATACCTTTGTGATCTCCATAAATAAAAGGGTGTTAGTTTTTGTTTTGTTGATGAAGCGAAACTCGGGGAGATCTGAAGTGTTCTACGAAAATTCAAACGTTCCAAATCTGATCTTTTAAATCTTTGAAAACTATGTTAAATTTCCCAGCATTCTGGTCTTGACTGCAGGAGTTGCTTGAGGTTATTTGGTAGGTCATAAGGGTTTTGGGGCTATCTATTCCTTGGGTTTAAGCTTTCCTATGATTCCTTTGTGTTTATTACAGGAAATCAATCAAATCGAAAGATACTTTAGAGCTTGGGATTAAGGTCCTAACTCACACAAATTCTGGAAAGTAAACGCAAGGGTTTGAGGATTTCTTCCCTCAAAACACAAGTTCGTAGAGTGTTATTCTTCTCCAGGGCCAAAGGGGCTATTACAAAATAATTTTCCTCTAGTCCGAGAGCCTCAAGTTTCCTTTCTCTGACCCGTAAACCCTTTGAGGTCTAAAATAAATTTATTGAAAATTTAAGAGGGTTGTAGGAAGCTTCTCTTTCCAGTGTTGTAATAATTTGAGGGTTTCTCCTTGATTTAAATTTTATTTCCATTTGACAGCCTTTCATTCATAAAATTTCCAACGAGAAATCGATTTTTTCTTTAAGTTAGTCACAAACATTTATGAGCCCTTATTTTCTTGGATGTAATAAAATCCATGAGTTGCTAAACCTGTAGATCGATTTTGTCTTTTTTTGCCCGAGGTCCGTCTTCAAATTCTTTTTAGGTAGGACCGGTTTCTCTTGGAAGGTTGTTGACCTTTTTCGAGCATTTTCTTCTTAGCCACGAGTAATTCTATGAGTATATCTGGAATTTTCGTGGCTTAGAAAATCTTCGAAGGGTTTTTGGAGGCAGTCGTGAACCTTTGAAGCCATTTTCTCATAAACCATGAGATTTTTTGGATTTCGTCTTTGATTGCAAGCAATTTCGTGAAGTGAGAGATCTCCATAACTAAGCCAAATTTTCTAAAGTTGACCCTTGAAGAATTAATAATGTGGCCCTTGAAGAATTAATAAGTGGGATTTCAGCATTTAAGTTCAATTTTTGTATTTTAAGCTCCACATTTATTTTTGCATACTTCCACATAGACTTTGGACTTAAATTTTTTGGAAAAGTCAAATTTCATTTTAGGAGAAAGTTTTATTATTTCAATTATTGTAAAATCATTATAAAGTTTTCTCCCATTGATATTTTGAGATTTGAGTAAAGTGAAATTTACTTTTTGGAGAACATCTTTCATGTCAAAATATTTGTAAAATTATTATGAATTTTTCCCCCATTGTTAACTTAGGGGTATTTAATTTTTATTTGTAAACCCCATAAGAAGTTTTTTTTTAAACCCTTTCTCTTGGTCTATTGTTATTAATCACTAGAAATCTAATCTAACATAAATCATCTTAACTGAATTTTCTTTCCTAGTGAAACTCTTAAGCACAAATTAGCAATCTCAACTGCGATCTTTCTTGTGCTTATTCATATTTTCTCTATTGACCTCCTAATGATATATCATAAGTGGAATGATTTAAAGAGAATTTAGAGATTTGTATTGGCAATTCTCTATAGCGCTTTGTTTCAAATGAATATTCTTTACATGTTTCATTGAATCATTATAACCTTGTGCCTAAGTAATAGTGATCATAGGTGGTTTGATATCCTTTGAAGCATCTTGGTAGGATTGTATGTCATTTGAGGAATTGCATTAATATTTGCACCTCATCTTTCTAACTTTATACTTCTTGTGGCATATTAATCCTTGTGGGCATTACATTTTCCTTGCAATATTACATTGTTATTCTTGTAATTATATTTACATGTGTCTTGTATAATATTGTCTCTTTATTCCCTTAAGTACTCTTGTCATAAAATTAATCAATACTAAGTACTTGAGTCTTAAACGATCTTACCTCAAGACTACTCACTCATCCCTTTACTAATCATGTGCTGCATCTCTTTTCATCATAAAAACATTTTCCTTAGCAACAGTTGCTCATCCTATACTTGGTCCTCAATTTCTTAGCAAGATAGTTGACACCATAAGGCACTAGCATCAATCATATAAATCTAATTTAATCCTATAAGTCTTGCTAAATCTTAATCAAGTACTTGGTTGTTTAACTATGTATCTCGAACTGGTTGGTTCCCAACTAGTCTCCTTCATTCCATTTTTGTAGGGTCTACCCACCTTACCATATTGTTGGGAGACAAATTAAATGGAGAGATTGGGGATCAAGGTGACAACCCCAATATGAGACATTGTCGCGGTATTTAAGACATTCATCTCATTCATTTTTTCAATCTCTCATAATTTTTTGTCCCATCACCGCCACATTTTCATCTCTTCATCTTTTCATCATCATATCTTTCATCATCATACTAATCCTTTCATTTGTAGCTTTAGTACCTGGACATTTTGGTTGATTTCTTGTTTGGGTGGCAACTCCACTTATTCATCCATTTACTCCTACACAAGAATCCCTCCCTTATATCCATTTGTTTCCTTTGATTGACGTTTCAGTTTATGCCTTTGGCATCTTAATGCTAGTTTCATGCTCAAGTGGCAACTCCATTTCTTTTATTTCTTACAAGAATTTTTATTAGAAGCTGACTTCTTGTGGATCTTTTTTATTTTCTTGAGCAAAGATCTATCTCTTTAGCATCCATTTGGATGTTCCCTTCCCCCCCTTTAAGCAAGTCATCATGGATACTCTTCATGATATGCCGAAAGAGGCCATTCATAAATTGCATTTGTTCTCAGGTGGTGATTCAGCCATTGTTAGAAAGCATCTCTTCAGGGTTACTCATATATTAACGAGATATTGTCTTCCTTCATAATATAATCATGAAGATGTCAAGATATGTCTCTTCGCCTTTTCTTTAGAAGGTGATGCTATGAATTGGTTTCGTAATTGCCCTAAGGATTCTTTCACTTCTTTACAATATATCATCGATGCTTTTAAGGATATATATATGAATAAGGTGGCTCGCCTTGTACCCCTAGTACTATACAAAAGAGTGCAAGTGACCTTGTAAAGAACTCACTATCAACAGAAGATTTCAAGACAATTCTCATTATGAATCCACTAGTACCATTGCAAGACAAATCCATGATAATGAAGAAGCATAAACAAGTTGTCAAATCAGTGTTGACAATGATAAGCATCTTGTTAAGGAATTGATTCAGATGGTTAAAGACATGTAGTTAAATCTGGCTCAAGTTATCAAGAATACAAAGGTTAATCATGCTCAACTTATTAAAGATATGGAACTTAACCAGGCAAGATTAACAACTGATCATGCCAAGGAAATTGATTCTCTTCAGAACAAGTTATTAGCCTTAGAGGAAAAGATAACGATCATGGAATTCAACCACTCCAATCAACTGACTGTCGTGGAAGAAAGACATGATGAAGAAATGGACATCATGGGATTTCATCACAACAATCAGCTAGCTACCATGCAAGAAAATCATAAGAAATATGTAAACTATATGAAAAATTGCTTCATGGGCATGAAAGCGGAGAATGATAAAATTATGAAGGACATGGAATTTGGTAAAATATCTCTTCAGAATAGACTATTGGCCATAGAGAAAAAAACAAGCACCATGTGTTATAAATATGGAAGAAATGGATACCATCGAAAACAGATTAAAGATAATGGAAGTTAATCATTATAATCAGATGTCCATTATTAAGAATCATATGATTGCAATGGAAGAAAATCACACTTGGGAAATGAAAACTATGGAAGCCAATCATATCACTCTGCAAGACAGATTCGTGAAAACTCAACTCAATCAAGCGAAATTAATAGTAAGGCATGTCAGAGAAATGAGTTCCATACATAAGAGGTTGGAAGAAAGGAAATGACAAGTACAGAAGTTTCAATCTGATCCAGATGATAGATGGCAGAATATCAAAGAGCTTTCAACAGATCATAACTCTCCCAATCCATTAAAGTAGGTCTTGTCTTGTTGTGAATATCCTGAGAAAGTGGTTGACCCCATTAACGAATATTTAGCTGAGGATGACATGATCAGAGAAGAAATTGAAAAGGATCAAGTTATAACTCATAACACTTGTGAAATTGATCCATCATTTATCACAGAGAAGATGTGGAATGAAGAGAGCCATGTCACAAATATCTTAAATACTTCGTCCAAAAGTTCTCAAGAAAAATGTTCCACATCATCGGTGATACAGCCTGCCACAAAGAAAAGCTTGAAATGAAAAAGAAAAAGAATATGGAAGCAGTTTGATGCATTTCATGGTCGTGAGAAGCTTGATTTTCGAATAAGACAAAGTCCTACCGTATGCAAGATTGGACATGGCACACCCGAAAAACAACCCACAAATTTGCCTAAAAGCAAGAAAATGCTTAGTATGCACTATATTGAACACATCTAATGCCACAAGGCATCCTTTGTATTGTATCTCTAACCTTATACCTTGTTATTCCAGTATTTTCACTTTGTAGTTAGATTAAGTTTATATTTTCATGTTAGCAGAATAATTAATAAATGAAGAGCTCCTATTTTCATGTGCTTAATGTTATATGATGAATTTTGGGTGCACGCTACTTATATAATCTTGTGTGTTGCTTGGATGCAAATTCTGGATTCTCACGTTCCTCCGATGAAGCAACGTGTCCCCATGTAGGGCCAGATGTTAACCACTCTGTGTCAACGACCATATAGCAATACACCCCTTTTTCGCAAAAGGGATTCATCATGTTCGAGTGTTTGTGCCATTTAGAATTCATCACCAACTGACATTTTTATGAATATGTCAGCCCATTCTGCATATGTAAAATGTAAATAATCTCAGTATGTCCACGTCTGTAAGTAACAGCTTAGGTAAACCTATGGTTTTGGTGATGATCTCCATTCTAGGAGGGTTTTTGTCTCACTAATCCATTTGTCTCTAGAAACAAATAATTGAAAAAGTTTTTCCCTCCACTCTTACCCCAAAGCTAGAGCGGATTTTGTCACTAAGATCTTAGGCGAGTCCTAGTGTTTTAGATCGAGTCTATGTAAAGTGACTTGAGAATAATCCTAGTTAATTGGCTAGATTATTTTACAAGTCACTTGGTCTATTGGATTATATTTTGTGTCGCAGAAATGGATTTTTTTAGGGTCTATAATGAACAGGTTTTCCCCCTTGATGTATTAAAATGTAAAATCTTGATGTAAAAAATATTTAGTGCATGGTCCCTCATAATTAGACACCATGGATAAGTATTAGAGGGTTGGAAAAATAATTAATCCCCTCATAACTCAATTAATTAAATTTTCTCGCCAAATTAAATTAAAAATCCTAAGCTTGATATTAATTAATTTGATGTCCTAGGAAAATTTAAATTCTCCAAAGGCAAAATTCGTGAGTCTTAAAAAAAATAAATTTTTAAAAGTCGTGGGCCAAGGGAATATTGAAAATTTTAAGAAATCTTGGACCCTTGGACCTTGGTAGTTAAGTCAAAGTCACTTTTTTGAGGTAATTAACTCAAGATTATTATTTTTGAGTTAATTAAAAAGGAATTAAATGATAAATTCGAAATTCCTTAAAAAATAAATAATTTCTACGGACGAGATTAAAAGATAATCAAATCTTTTTCAACGGTAGAGATTACTTTGACAAGGATCAAGCGAACTAGCCATTGGAGAATTTATCTATAAACTAGAGCTCGGTGTCGGTATTTTTTTCATCTGATCTTTCAATCGTGTACTAAGCTCTCAAGCTCTCTTGTATATTTTCTAGAATAAATGAAAAAGTCTTTGGGGTTTCAACTTGCGGTGGTGTTCCTCTTCATGAATCTATGGTAACATCATTTTAATTTTTGCAAATACTATTTGAAAATCTCAAATCAATAGCTCTCTATAATAATCTGAATGCAGGTATCTTATTCAGTTTGTTGGATCTAGGGTAACATTTTTAATTTTGATTGAATTAGCGAGTATCTCTATTTCTTCATTATTTTATTGTTATTTTATTTCTCTACTTGGTTTGATGGTTGATCTGTGTTTGCAAAAGATCTCTAAGATTTTAATTGATCGTTTGGGGATATCCCTCGGTTGTACCAACCAACTCTCAAAGAATAATTTTTGAGGAGCCTAACGATATATTTTTCTGCAGGGTGTTTCTGAGCTACTACCTCATTTAAATTATTTATCTCCAAAAAAAAATTATAAACTATAGAGCTTTAATTGATCTATTTTCTATCTCTAGAGGTACTCAATCTGATTTATGGGCAGAGGTGTCCTCATGCCCATAGTTTAGATTTGTAGATTATTTTGAAAATATTTGTTAAACTTTGTAAATATATTTATTTAATCTTTTATGTTTATAACTTTTTTTGTATATATTAGTAAATAACTTTGTGATCTCCATAAATAAAAGGGTGTTAGTTTTTGTTTTGTTGATGAAGTGAAACTTGGGGAGAATTGAAGTGTTCTACGAAAATTCAAATGTTCCAAATCTATCTTTTAAATCTTTGAAAATTGTGTTAAATTTCCCAACATTATGGTCTTGACCACAGGAGATTGTTGAGGTTATTTGGTGGGTCATAAGGGTTTTGGGACCCTCTCTATCTTGGGCTGAAGCTTTCATATGATACCCTGACATTTATTACGGGAAATCAATCAAATCGAAAGATATTTTGGAACTTGGGATTAAGGTCCTAACTCACAAATTCTGGAAAGTAAACGCAAGGGTTTGAGGTTTTCTTCCCTCAAAACCACAAGTTTCTAGAGTGTTATTCTTCTCCAAGGCCAAAGGGGCGATTATAAAAGAATTTTCCTCTAGTACGAGAGCCTAGAGTTTCATTTCTCTGACCCGCAAAACCCTTTAAGGTCTAAAATTTATTTACAAAAAAATTAAGAAGGTCGTAGGAAGATTCTCTTTCTAGTGTCGTAATAAATTGAGGGTTTCTCCTTGATTTAAATTTATTTCCTTCTAAGGGCCTTTCATTCATAAAATTTCCAAGGAGAAATCGGTTTTTTCTTTGAGCTAGCCGCAGACATTTATGAGCCCTGTTTTTCTTTGACGCAAGCAAATCCATGAGTTGTTAAACCTGCAAATCAATTTTGTCTCTTTTTTTTGTCAGAGGTCATTCTTCAAATTATTTTTTAGGGAGGATCAATTTCTCTTTGAAGGTTGTTGACTTTTTCCGGGCATTTTCTTCTCAACCATGAGTAATTCCATGAGTAGATCTGGCATTTTCGTGGCTTATAAAATCTTCTGAGGGTTTTTGGAGGCAGTCGTGAACCTTTGAAGCCATTTTCTCATAAACCGTGAGATTTTTTGGATTTCGTCTTCGATCGCAAGCAATTTCGTGAAGCGAGAGATCTCCATAACTAAGCCAAATTTTCTAAAGTTGACCCTTCAAGAATTAATAAGTGGGATTTCAGCATTTAAGTTCAATTTTTTTATTTTTTAAGCTCCTCATGTTTTTGCATGCTTCCATATATACTTTGCATTTAAATTTTTTGGAAAAGTCAAATTTCATTTTAGGAGAAAAAATTATTATTTTAATTATTGTAAAATCATTATAAAGTTTTCTCCCATTGATATTTTGAGGTTTGAAGAAAGTGAAATTTACTTTTTGGAGAAAATTTTTCATGCTAGAATATTTGTAAAATTATTATGAATTTTTACCCTCATTGTTAACTTAGGGGTATTTAATTTTTATTTGTAAACTCCACTAGAAGGGTTTCTCTAAACCTTTCTCTTGGTCTATTGCTATTAATCACTAGAAATACGATCTAACATAAATCATCTTGACCGAATTTTCTTTCCTAGTGAAACTTTTAAGCACCAATTAGCAATCTCAACTGCCATCTTTCTTGTGCTTATTCATATTTTCTCTATTGACCTCCTAAAGATATATCATAAGTGGAATGATTTAAAGAGCAATTTCTATAGACATTTGTATTGAAAATTCTCTCTAGCGCTTTGTTTCAAATGAATATTCTTTACATGTTTCATTGAGTCAATATAACTATGTGCCTAAGTGTTAAACTCACATGGAATGCAAACAGCTATATGAAAGATAAGCTTTAGATTCCATATATTATTGACATGATATACATTTATAGTACATGGTGTGACCCTTGGATTCATATTCAAGTGGTCTCTTGGACTCCGGTGGCTATTCACATTCCACACCAACCCATATAGGATTAGGTGTCCAACATTCCACACCAACCCATAGAGGATTAGGTGTCCAACATTCCACACCAACCCATAAAGGATTAGGTGTCCAACATTCCCCCTCTTAATCTGAAGGGGTATGTATGAGTCCAAGAAGAGAGTTGTAATACAAAATGTGCAAAAATGCATGGTAGCACTAGGCTGAATGTGCTCTCTGAAATGTTGGTATAAGGGGGGTGGTTTAAGGATGACCACCAACACTAGAAAGCTTAGTGCAGTTCCCGGAATTCTTCCAAATCTGGCATGAAGTTGAGGTCTTCTGCTAGAGGAAGTGCTCCTGATGTTTTGAAGAGGGAAACCTTCAATCTTGAATGGGAGGTCTCACCCTGCATAAAAAGGAAGAACCCCAACCTAAAAAGGTAGGTCTCAACCTGTGATGGTTTAAGGATGACCACCAACTCAAGAATGCTTAATGCAATTCCTGGAACTCTTCCAAAATTGGCAAGAAGCTGAAGTCTTATACTAGAGTAAGTGTCCCCAATTCTTTGAAGAGATGTCTCAACCCTACATAGATGGTTTAAGGCTAATCATCAACCGAAGGAATGGTTAGTGGCATCTTTGTCTCTGGCTACAACTCTAAACCTAGTATGTCGGGTTGTGGCTCAGGCTCGCTTGATGTGGCTTTGAAGCTTGTAGATGACCATATCTTCCCCCCTTGTCAGATACAAGGTGAGAAGATGAAGAGATATCAGCTGCAAGACTTTTCAATATTCGAGAACAAATCTTGTTGTATGAGAGAAATATCTTCTTGGTTGTTGAAGCCCATTGCCAAGAAGCGATCCAGCCAAGATGAATATTTGTTCTTGCAGGATGTTTGTTTTTGAAGCATCTGTGTGAAGAATGGGTATGATGACCACAATGCTTGCATGGATGAAGATCAAAATCGTGATCTTTCACATGGCCAACTCGGTCACAATGTTGGCATTTAACAATCTGTTGTTGTTGCTATGGAAGAGGAGCAGAATCTGGAACAGCTGAAGGTGAATTATCATGAAGGAATCCATCACTCTGAAACTGAATGGGCTTTGAGTAATCTGGAATATGAAAGGAAACCTCCTTATCATATCCAAGACATTTTCTATGTTTATTATGGTCAAGCTCTTCCCAAGGTCTGATGGCCGACTTGGAAAGTGCAAGCTGACTTTCTGCATCTGCATGTACAATTGTTGCTTCATTTTGCATTGGATCTGAATCAACTCTAACATGATTGACTTGTTGTTTATGGGAGTTTATTTCAATGTTCTAAACAGAATTAGGTTCCGAATGATGACTCCACTGCTTTAATTCTTCCTACTGCAATTGTGATTCAAGCTACAAAAATTCTATCTTTTCATGTGCATTTTACAGATAGGTTTCAATGTCGAAAAGAGAGCCTTTGCTAATTCCGAATGTGCTGTCAGTAGTCAACCTGATTAGAGTTTTCAATAACTCTAATATTCTTTCAATCTTAGCCATTTTTCTTAACAGGTGGCAAATAAATATTGTGAGCTTCAATTGTATCAATATATACCAAAGTCTTCTCTAACAATTATGCATTGTCTTCTTCTACACACAATATGAAGCCTTGATGGTAGGCTTTGGAGCAACGATCAGGATTAACTTTTCTATGGCAACAACTCAAAAGCAGAGAATTCATATATACAAAATCAACCCATCAAAACAAGGAAACTGAGGGTTTTGATGCCATTATCAATTTGATATCACAGAGCCCTAACATCCAACTATGAACATGAGATTGCATCCAAGATTCTCGATGCTAATACATTGAGGCATCTTGCCCAAAATAGAGAAGCAGCAAAGAAAAGTATACTCAGAAAGAAGGCTTATGTCCAGCAGTTAGAGTCCAACTGCATGAAGCTCAGTCAGCTTGAGCAAGAACATAGGGTGTTTTCCTTAGGGCGAGATTCATTGTTGATCAAGGTCACCCAAGTTTGAGTCTAGGTGTTGCTATTTATGACATCGAATATTCACAATGGCTAGAGGAACATCATGGCCAAATGTGTGAGTTGAGAGCAACATTGCAGGCCCACATACGAGACAACAATCTACGCCTGCTGCTAGATAACTACCTGCGCCACTATGACGAAATATTCTAGTTGAAGAACATTGTAGCCAAGATAGATTTGTTCCACCTAGGTTGAGGGATGTGGAAAATGCCTACAGTGTGGTGTTTCATGTGGATGGGAGGATTCCATCCCTCAGAACTTCTCAAGATCTTGGTTCCTCAGTTGGAGCCCTTGACAAAGCCGCAGTTTGTGGGCATTTGTAACTTACAATAGTCTTCATAGCAAGCTAAAGAGCCTCTTCTACAAGGAATGGAGACTCTCCAACAATTTATGTCAGAAACCATAATATCTGGATCTCTGACCTCAACTTCAAACCTCAGGAATTACATTGTACAAATGGCCATCACCATGGGAAAACTCACCAACCTAGAGGGATTTCTGCGCCAGGCAGATAATTTGAGACAACAGACACTACACCAACTTCACTATATACTCACCATTCGCCAAGTTTCAAGATGCTTTCTCGCCACTGGGGAATACTTTAATCGACTTCAAGCATTGAGCTCCCTGTGGTGTGCTCGCCACAAGAGCAGTGCCTACTCGATGGAAGATCTTCCGCCGCAAGGACGATGACAACTTCATCTGCGAAATATTTCTCCACTTTATGATCTTTGACAACATCAGCATTAGACATTGGGAATTTCACTTTTCCCAAAATCCTATTTTTGATTAATTTGTTTACAGATAATTATGAAATTATCAGGTCATTGCAACACCCACAGATCTTATAAAGTAGGATAATTACTTTTATGGGTGCTAGGATCGCTACTACTTGTAAATGTGAATTGACTACAATCCCATGAAAGGTTGATGTATCTCTAAATATAGGAACCAGACATTATATTGAATAGTAAACATGATAATAGATCCCTTGAGTTTTGAATTTCTTTGTATCAAACCAAGCAGAAATCTGTTATATTCTTACAGTGCTCGCTTTTTCTATGCCCATTCAGATTGGAACAGTACAAATGTATCTTATGCCCTCACATATTCAAATATCAAGTTGATATGCAGAACGAGCAGCTGAACGTGCCAAAGCAGTCCAACCGCAACAAAAGAAGTAACATTCGGTCTCTCCCAACCCTTAATCATGCGATTTACTTGTGACTTACACTACAACACTAGCCTGCCATGGCTGACAAAATTGAATGTTATAGTCAGGAATATACCAGTGACACCAATACGCAGAAAGGTTGTAACGGTTCCTTCAAGGGGCAGTGGTGACAGCGTGCAGCAAGAATAGTAATGGCAGTTCTGACACACAGGAAGGCAGAACTGACATTTAGAGAGTCCACAAAACAAGTGGCACAAATTAAAGTAGGGCCAGAATTCTCCTGCAGCACTGATACCATGTTAAACTCACATGGAATGCAAACAACTATATGAAATATAAGCCTTAGATTCCATATATTATTGACATGATATACATTTATAGTACATGGTGCGACCCTTGGATTCATATTCCAAGTGGTCTCTTGGACTCTGGCAGTTGTTCACATTCCACACCAATCCATTGAGGATTAGGTGTCCAACACTAAGTAATAGTGATCATAGGTGGTTTGATATTCTTTGAAGCATCTTGGTAGGGTTGTATGTCATTGAAGCATTGCATTAATATTTGCACCTAGTCTTTCTAATTTGCTACTTCTTGTGGCATATTAATCCTTGTGGGCATTACAATTCCCTTGCAATATTACATCGTTATCTTTGTAATTATATTTACCTGTGTCTTGTATAAGATTGTCTCCTTATTCCCTTAAGTACTCTTGTCATAAAATTAATCAATACTAAGTACTTGAGTCTTAAAACGATCTTACTTGAAGTGATCCAGATTTAAACATGAATGCAACAACTTACAGACATAACCATAAATATAGGTATACAACAGAAATAACACTTCATTTCATTAATATCAAATACTGAAATATGCTTATAAATAGAATGGAAATAAGACTAGCTCGGGCGATGGTAGCTTATCTCTGAGAAGAGATGTGGCGGCTACATGCCTCTGAAATGTGTTACAATGAGGCTTGAAGGTCTGTTTATTATTGAGAAACAATGGAAAACACTAAACATCCAAAAACCTAACCCTAGGAGATGAAATTCTAAACTATGGGCCCCGTTGGGGGTAAGGTGGTACATCAACTTCCCGGTGTCGTAACTTTAGCATACGATCCATGTTTAACGTACACGGTACCTCGTTAGAAAGATATATTCAAGGATTACAACTATTGATAGTGAATGCCAACTTAAAAACACATATTAGGCACTAGATATTTTCCCAAAGAACGTCATTTAGGGCCTCAAAATGGCTCCACAAGTTCAAGACCCAAAAAACTGCCAAAAATAGTAAATTGTGATATAATTAAGGAAACCAAAAAACTGAAAGAAACAATGGTGGGGGTCCAAGTGGAATAGGTGGGTGGACACTAATATCCACCTGGATCATCCCTTCCCCCTTAGAACGCAATGGTCCCCATTGCGTTGAGTTCCTCCATGAGATGAGGAAACTTCTGCTAAACTTGGTCCCTGGTGAGTGATGCAGGAGCATTCAACCCAAGAGAAAATCATCGTAATTAAGTAGACATAAGGGGTCATGTATTTTTAGGAAGTTAGATTCCTAAGTGATAAATTGATGTAATATTAGGCTTTGAGTGACTAAAATAGGAATCAAATTAGATGTGTGAGATATCTTGTAAATGCTCTCGAATAAGGAGGACATGAGTGGCTAGTAATGACAAAGAGTTAGAAGTCAAATCCAACTCTTAAAGTAGTTCATGATTCGAGGAACAAGAGAGAGATTTTAGGAATTTAATGAGTTAGAAGTGGACATAGAGGATAGAGTACATCTAGGAGTCGGTTCAATAGATTTAGGAGTCAAACCAGGATGAGTTGAATAGAACTTCCTGGCATATATGTAGGCCTATGGGCAGAAGGAGGAGGAGGCCACTGATAGCAGAAGATCAGGCCACGAGACAGAGAGTATCGCTATGTAATTAAGTGTTTATATGTTTATATACAGAGGAATTCGATTCTAAGTGTGGAAATGTGTTAATCGTGTGTCTATTGATTGATTACTGTGTGAACTTGTAGGTTCTGTAACAGGGGTTGCAGGCAGATTTCTGAAGAACCACGCAAGGAGAGGAATGATTCGGAGGAATCGTAAGGGACTATTGAATCCATTCGAAAGATCCAAGAGGAAAGTGATCAAGGAGTATGTGGAGTTAAGCGCAGATTAGAGTGGCGTAGTAGAAACAGTGAAGGTTGAATAAACCTTGAAGAACCTCAGAAACATTGGAAACGGCGTAAAATTTAAGTTAAGCAGAATTGCGGAGGAATTGAAGAATTGATGCACAGGCACCATCAGATCTCGAAGATCAACAGCCCAGATGGAATCACAATGGTTCAACCTGGTTTTTTTTTTTTAATTCATGCGTTGATTAAGTCCTTCAAGCATAAATTTGATTTACAATGGAAATCGGCGCAAAACACAGTCCGAGTCTAAAAACCAAACTTGAAATATTATAAAGAGTGGCTTATACCCTTATCAGGTCCAGAAGATTGATCGGATCGGTGTTTTGAAGTGGTAGGGGTCCGATCATCGAGAAGAGCGATTGCGATAATGCGATGGATCCTAGATTATTGGATCGAAAGTCCAGATCGACGGTCCAAAAGTGATCACTTATCGCATATCAGAGAGGCTAAAGGACTAGCGACAGTGGAATAGCTAAGGGCCGATACACCGATAGCGATAAAATTAGTGATCAGAGGGATCGAATGTTAGGCAATCGGAGTAGCGAAAGATTTAATACGGAGGAGCGGACCCAATGAGTTGATGAAGGCGGGTATGTAGTTTTTGAAATCCGAATAAAGGGTTCGGAGCAGAATTTCCTTTGTATTCCGTGAAAGTGTTGTGCGAGTCATTTAACGTAAAAAGGTGTTGTAAGCGATCCAATAGTCACATATTGAAGTCAGAAAGGTGATGATATATATATGTGTGTGTGTGTGTGTGTGTGTGTGTGTGTGTGTGTGTGTGTGTGTGTGGTGTGCACGTGAAGGAACCGATCGCAATCAGCGATAAGGGTGGTGTCTCGGGATCTGTGCAGAAGTCGTACGAAAGGTGGAGAAAGGTGTGTTATGCACATAATTCCTTTATAAAAGGGTTTAGAAGGAAAATAGCGTTGATAGAGCATTTCATGTGATATAACATATATGAACCAAGGTTTTGAAAGGGAAAGGTTATATATGTGTGGTTTAAGGGTTTATAAAGGTTAACGAAGGTTTCTACGGGGTGATAGAGTCCCGATAAGAAGGATATAATGGAAGACTTTAATAAATGGATAAATGAAGGCTTGAGGATTAATTTAACTCCCGATAGGAGGTTTAAGCGAGGTGATTGGTTTCGATATAAAAGGAATTGTGGCTAAAAGGGCCTTAACCATGTATGGTTGAATATTTGACTCCTTTGTGAGTCAAATACCTAGGACATATGTATTTATGCATATTTATGCATAATGTGGGTATGTGCGGGGGTAACCCTGCTTTAGTGAGCCACTTGCCCTAGTGAAGGAGTTGGCCTGCTTTGACAACTTGATATAGTTGGATCCTTTGTTGTCGGGTGTTGTTGATCTGTGTGTCCATGACCCGATCAGTCGTGGCTTTTTCCATGTAGTTTGGGTTTAACTCTGTTGGTGTGAGTTGTTCTGCAATTTTAGATGTGTCCAACAATGGTGGAAACTAGAGCTGAAGGCAGTCCACATTGAACACAGAGTGTAGACCAAGGAATGGTGGAATACTGAGCTCGAAGGCATTGTCCCCTACTGCCTTGGTGATGGTGTATGGCCCATATCAGATCGGGTGAAGCTTACTGGGGGGGCCAACGAGGCGCTCCTTCTGCAAATGTAGCCAAACTTTAACACCCACCTAGGACTTGTGCGGGACCCGATGTTGATCATGTCGTTGCTTGTACTTAGAATTGGCTTTGTCCAAGATGTCATGGACCTATTGGCGGATGTGCTCAATGAAGTTGTTTGTCTTGTTGGCTTCGGACTGGACATGAGCCGAATCTACTTGAGTAGCTACAAATGGTATGGCCACATCAATGGGAAATAGTGGTTGGAATCCTAGGCCCACCTGAAAAGGTTTGTGGCCATTCGAGTTATGGAGAGACCAGTTATAGCTATGTTGGACATGGGGGAGGCTCTCATCCCATGTGCGTGGATTCTTTGAATTGTACATGCACATAATGTGTACGATCATCCTATTGACAACCTTTGTCTCGCCATCAGTTTGGGGATGGAAAGTTTTGGACTTAGTGAGCTTGGTATCCAGCATCGACCAGAGACTAGACCAAAATGTACTGAGGAACCTATTGTCCCGATATGAGATGATAAATTGTGGGATCCCAAAGTGTACCCACACCCATTCAAAGAAGAGTTTAGTAGTGGCTTCTGCTGTGATATTCTTCTTGCAGGCTGCCATAATGACCATCTTCGAGAATTTGTCGACGACCACAAAAACATAGTCCTTGCCATGCTTAGTGGAAGGAAGGCCTGACATGTAATCCATGAAGATGGATTCCCAAGGTCGATTAGGGGTAGGTAGAAGAGTATAGAGGCCTTGCTTCTTGATGTCCGGTTTGGAAATGGCGTAGACAGTGCAAGATTTGATATAATTCCTGACATCTTGTTGAAGATTCGGCCAGCAAAAATACTTCTACAATACAGCCAATGTTTTCTCGACCCTGAAATGTCCAGTGACCTGACTGTAGTGTGGTTCCCAAATCATCTTGGCACACTCCCTTGAAGGAACACAAAGGTTTCCCAAGTGGCATAACAGTGCATCCTGGAGGTGAAAATATGGCACTTTCTAACCCTCCAAGAGTGTCTAGTATGTGTGGTTGAATTTTGGGTCACTTTTGTAGAGAAGTAGCCAATCAGAAGTCTTGTGCCCATAAGAGTTGAGCACGGCAGTTAACGCCATGATTGGGGGTCCACTGACGAATTCTGAAACATTGTTGGTGCTTCCCTTCATGTACTTGATATTCAAATAGAACTTTCGCAGGTATGTGGACCACTTCTGATGGCAAACGTTCTGCAACATCCCTTGTGTCTGTATGAACTGTAGGGGTCAGTGGTGTGTGTGGATGACTATTTCCTTCCCCAAAACATAATTCTTCCATTGTCGACAGGCCTACACAATGGAATACATCTCTTTATCATAAGTGGGATAGTTCCAGACAGTGTCTAAAAGTGTCTCACTATGATATGCCACTTGATGCCCCTGTTGAGTAAGGACTACCCCAATAGCATAGTCAGAGGAATTTGTCTCGATCTCAAATGGTTGTTGCAAGTCTCATAATGTAAGAAGTGGTGCAGAGTAGATGTGATGTTTCAAATCTGTGAATGCCTTCTGTTGAGATTCAGACCAAAACAAATTTTCTTTCGATCCTCCCTTGGTTACTTGACTCAAGGGCCAAGTGATATGAGAGAACCCCAACACGAACCTGCGGTAAAAATTGGCAAGACCTGGAAAGTTGCGGAGCTCTGTTAGAGTGGTTGGTGTTGGCTAATATTGAATGACTTGGATCTTGGTTGGATCCACATGAATCCCTTGTTCATCAATAATGTATCCAGATACTGAACATGGGTCATGCCAAAAGTGCATTTCTCCAAATTGGCACATAGCTTGTGTTGCCACAGTGTTTGGAGAACATGTCGGATGTGTTGGAGGTGCTCTTCCAAACTCTGGATGAAGATCAGGATGTCATCCAAGTATAGCACTACAAATGAGTTGGTGAATGGCTTCAAGATTTCGTCCATCAGCCTCATGAAGATTGCAGGAGCATTCGTCAACCCAAAAGGCATAACCAGCCACCCGAAAATGCCCTCCTTGGCTTTGAAGGCAGTCTTCCTCACATCGTAGGGTTCGATTAGTACCTGGTGATATCTAGACTTCAAGTTGATCTTGTTGAAATATTTTTCCCCCTTGAGTTGGTCTAGAAGGTCATCAATCCGTGAGATCGGGTACGTATTTTAGACAATGATCTTGTTCAATGCCCGATAGTCAATACAGAGTCTCCAAGTCCCATCCTTCTTCTATACCAACATGATTAGGCTCCCACAGGGCAATGAACTCGGCCGAATGTGACCTTTCTGCAGAAGCTCCTGAATCTGCCTCTTGATTTTGTCGTTCTCCAGAATAGAGCGCCAGTAGATGGGTCCATTGGGCAATGATGCACCTGGGGTCAAATCGATGGAGTGCGTGACCTGACAGTGCAAAGGCACTCCTGCGGGGGAGGTGAAGATGTCCTCGTACTCCTCCAGGACCTTGTCCATCTGTTGATGTTGTATGGAGAGGGCCCTGTCTGGAGGTCATGGCCGCTATATTCTTCTTTCCCTGAGGGTGTATCATCAGGAAAACAAATTTCCCGGTTTTGGAAATGAGCTTACTACATTGTTTTGCAGTAAACAAAGAGATGGTGGTAGGTGGTGCTACCTATGGGATCCTGTACAACTTATTTCCCAAGGTAACAATAATAGTGTGAGGCCTTGACTCATACACAACATGACACTTCCAAAAGTATGGTTGGCCTAATTAATACATTACAAATATCAAGAGGAGTAACGTCACATAATACCTCATTCGTGAAGGACTTGATGTTGTATGGAAGGTGACACTATTGGCTGACGCGAAGATCCCATCATTGGTGAAGCCACTCGATGGTGTATGGTTGTGGGTGTGTTGTGGTTGGTAAGCCCAATTTCTTCATGACCTCTGCTGAAATGAGGTTCTTTTGGCTCCCACTGTCGACAATGAACTGTATAGGGAAACCCTTTACCCACATTTGGGAGTGGAAGAGGCACTTCTCCTCCTCTGGATCTTCAGGTTCGTCCTTCTAGATCTTCATGGTGGCAACAATGGCGTTGGGCTCCGCATCGATAATCTGCTTCCCTTTGTCATTCCCCTTGTCAGGTTCTGATTCAGAGTCAAAACATGCATCTGATCCAGAAGCCTTCAACTCGGCCACCAGTGACTGCTTGGCTTGACACTCACTTGTGTTGTAAGTGGAGCTCTTATGGAACTCACACCACTTTCTTGTGTCCTTCTTCAGCTTCGCGGTGTTGTTCTTTGCTTGCAACTTTGGCGGGTTGTCCTGGGCTGACCTGCCTTGGCTTTGTCCTTTGTTCTATGGTTTAGGCGCACCTTTCCCTTGATTTGGATTTGTAGATCCAAAGTCTTGCTTTTTCTATTTAAACTTCTGCTCGATTTTGACAGCGTATCGGTACGTCGTGCCGAGTGAGGAGATGTCAAGGAACTCCATCTCATCCTATATGTACCTATGTAGGTAGTCACAATACTTGAGTACAAAATGTTTCTCAGAATCATTGATACTCAACTTCGTCCGAAGGGTATGAAAAACATTGGTAAACTTGGGCATGTCTTGGTCCCTTGCCTGCCGCAATGTGGTCCACTTTATGTATTTATCCTCATGGCTCCCGACAGGGTAGTACTGCTCCTTAATGGCATCCCATAATGAATTCCAAGTGGGTGCGGCTGAAAATAGTGAGGGTGCACTTTCATCCTTCTTCTCACAGTAGATTTCCCACCAGTCCTTAACGTCTGGGGTGACTTTAAGAAGAAAAAAAGTAATATTTTCCTGGCTAGAAAAATCATGAACAGAAAAATATCCTTCTAACAGATTTAACCATTTATCTATGGTATCTGCATATATTTGGCCCTTAAATATGGGAATGTCAAATTTTACTTGTACCTTAAAAGGAGTGGCACCTCTAGAGTGTTTGCTTGATGTGGAGGTGCCGTCGGTGGGCAACTGTTGAAGGATCTGAGCAAAGTTATATATCATCACGTTCCTTTGTTTCGCGAGGGCCTCCTCGAGCAATATTTTGATAGGATGTTATGCTCCCTCGTCTTTCTTTTCTTCCCCCATGGGCGACCATCGAGGTTTGTGAGGCCGATCTTGCAAAGGTTCAATTAGATCGAGCCCTAACTCGTTATACCTAGACCTCGTTGGGGACACGCAAAGAAAAACAAAGAAAGAGCATACCGCTCTGATACCACTAATCCAGATTTAAATAGGAATGCAACAAATTACAAATATAACCATAAATACAGAGATGCAACATAAATAAAACTTCATTTCATTAATATCAAATACTGAAATATGCTACAAACATAATGGAAATAAGACTAGCTCAGGCGATGGTAGCTTATCTCTGAGAAGAGATGTGGTGGCTACATGCCTTTGAACAGTGTTACAATGAGGTTTGAAGGCCTATTAATTATTAGGAAACAATGGAAAACCCTAAACATCCAAAAACCTAACCCTAGGAGATGAAACACCAAACTATGGGCCCTATTGGGGTAAGGTGGTACATCAACTTCTCAGGGTCGTAATTTTGGCATACGATATTCAATTGACGCACACAGTACCTCGTTAGAAAGATCTAACCTAGGATTGCAATCGCTAGCAATGAATATTGAGTTAAGAACTTGTATTCGCCACCAGTGGTTTTCCCAAAAAAAGTCATTTAGGGCCTCAAAATGGCTCCAGAAGTCCACGACCTGAAAAACTGCAAAAAATAGTAAACTATGCTACAATTAAGGAAACTGAAAAACTAAAAGAAACAATGGTGGGGGTCCAAATGGAATAGGCAGGTGGCCACCAATATCCACCTGGATCATGAAGACTACTCATTCATCCCTTTTCTAATCACGTATTGCATCTCTTTTCATCATAATAACATTTTCCTTGGTAGCAGTTATTCATCCTGTAGTTGATCCTAAATTTCTTAGTGAGATAGTTGACTCCACAAGGCACTGGTATCAATCATATAAATCTAATGGAATCCTATAAGTATTGCTATATCTAAATCAAGTACTTGGTTTCCTAACTGTGTCTTTTGAACTAGTTGGTTCCCAAACGATTCTCCCTCATTCCATTTCCGTAGGGTCTACCCCCCTTAGCATGTTGTTGGAAGACAACTTAAACAAAGAGATTAGGGATCAGGGTGACAACCCCCAATCTAAGCAGTTGTCCTAGAGCCTAGACATTCTACGTGATAGCATTTTTTAGCGTCATTTCTGGGGGACCAACTTATTGGACCTTGGCTTTACGACATTCATCTCATTCATTTTTTCAATCTCTTATCATTTTTCGTCCCATCAATACCACATTTTCTGGCACCATTTCATCTCTTCATCTCTTCATCACCATATCTTTTGTCATCTCACTAATCCTTTCATTTGCACCTTTAGCACTTGGATATTTTGATTGATTTCTTATTTGGGTGCCAACTCCACCTATTCATTCCTTTACTCCCAAACAAGAAACTCTCCTTGATATCCATCTGTTTCTCTCGACTGACCTTTCAGTTTCTGCCTTTGGAATCTTAATGCTAAATTCATGCTCAAGTGGCAAATCCATTTCTTTAATTTCTTACAAGAATTTCTGCTAGAATCTCACCTCTTGTGGATTTTTTTTCTTGAGCAAAGATCTATCTCTCTAGCGTCCATTTGGATGTTCCCTTCCCCCCTTTATGCAAGTCATCATGGATACTCTTCATGATATACCAGAAGAGGCTATTCATAAATTGCCTTTGTTCTCAAGTGGTGATTCAACCACTACTGGAAAGATCTCTTTAGGGTTACTAATATAATAACCAGATATTGTCTTCCTTCACAATATAATCATGAATATGTCAAGATACATCTCTTTTACTTTTCTTTAGAAGGTGATTCTATGGATTGGTTTCGTAATTGTCCTAAGGATTCTTTCGCTTCTTTACAATACATCATAGATGCTTTTAAGGATATATATATATATATATATATGAAACAAGGTGACTTGGCTTGTGCCCCTAGTACTATTAAAGCGAGTGAAAGTAATCTTGTAAAGAACTCAACTATCAATAGAAGATCTCAAGACAATTCTCATGATGAATACACTTGTACCATTGCAAGGCAAATCCATGATAGTGAAGAAGCAGAAACAAGTTGTCAAATCATTGTTGACAATGATAAGCATCTTGTTAAGGAATTGATTCAAATGGTTAAAGACATATAGTTAAATCAGGCTCAAGTAATCCAAGATACCGAGGTTAATAAGGCTCAACTTATTAAAGATATGGAACTTAACCAAGCGAGATTAACAGTTGATCATGCCATGGAAAATGATTATATACAAAACAAGTTATTGGCCTTATATAGAAACATAACGATAATGGAATTCAATCACTCCAATCAAATGACTGCCATGGAAGAAAGTCATGATGAAGAAATGGCCATCATGGGATTTGATCACAACAATCATTTAGCTACCATGCAAGCAAATCATAAGAAAGAGGTAAACTATATGCAAAATTGCTTCATGGACATGAAAGCAAAGAATGATAAAAGTATAAAGGACACGTGAGTTGGTCAAATATCTCTTCAAATATATATTATTGACCATAGAGAAAGAAAAAAAAAAAAAAAAAAAAAAAAAAAAATGGAATAAATGGATACTATCAAAAGCAAATTAAATATAATGGAAGTTCATCATTCTAATTAGATGTCCATTATTTAGAATCATGTGATTGTAATGGAAGCAAAGCACAATTGAGAAATGAAATCTATGGAGGCCAATCATATCTCTTTGCAAGACAGATTCGTGAAAACTCAGCTCAATCAAGCGAAATTAATAGTAAGGCATGCCAGATAAATGAGTTCCATACATAAGAGGTTGGAAGAAAGGAAATCATAGGTACAAAAGTTTCAGTCTGATCCAAATTATAGATGGTTGAAAATCAAGGAGCTTTCGACAGATCATAACTCTCCCAATCCATTAAAACATGTCCCGTTTTATTGTGAATATCCTAAGAAAGTGGTTGGCCCCATTAACGAAGATTTAGCTGAGGATGACATGATCAGAGAAGAAATTGAAAAGGATCAAGTTATAACTCATAACAGTTGTGAAATTGATCCATCATTTATCACAGAACAGGTGCATAAAGAAGAGAGGCATGTCACAAATATTTTAAATACTTCGTCCAAAAGTTCTCAAGCAAAATGTTCCACATCATCGGCGATACAACTTGCCATGAAGAAAAGCCTGAAGCGAAAAAGAAAAGGAATAAGGATGTAGTTGGATGCCTCTAATGGTTGCAAGCAGCTCGATTTTCAAATAAGACAAAGTCCTGCCATATGCAGGATTGGACATGGCACACCCAAAAAACAACCCACAAATTTGCTTGAAAGCATGAAAATGATCAATATGCGCTATATTGAACACATCTAATGCCACAAGGAATCCTTTGTATTGTATCTCTAACCTTATACCCTGTTATTTCAGCATTTTCACTTTGTAGTTAGATTAAATTTATATTTTCATGTTAGTAGAATAGTTAATAAATGAAGAGCTTCTATTTTCATGTGCTTAATGTTATATTATGAATTTTGGGTGGACACTACTTATGTAATCTTGTGTGTTTCTTGGATGCAGATTTTGGATTCTCACATTCCTCTGATGAAGAAACGTGTCCCCAAGAAGAGCCAAATGTTGACCACTCTGTGTCAATGACCCCATATCAGTACACCCCTTTTTCACAAAAGGGATGATACATCATGTTCAAGTGTTCATGTTATTTAGACTTCATCATCAGCCGAAATATTTATGAATATGTCAGCCCAATCTGCATATGTAAAATGTAAATAATCTCAGTATGACTGCGTTTGAATGTAACAACCTAGGCAAACCTATGGTTTTGGTGACGATCTCCATTCTAGGAGGACTTTTGTCTCACTGATTCATCTATGTCTCTAGACACAGATGATGAGTCGAGTTTTTCCCTCCACTCTTACCCTAAAGCTAGAGTGGATTTTGCCGCTAAGATATTAGGTGAGTCTTAATGTTTTAGATCAGGTCTATGTAAAAGTGATTTGACAATAATCCTAGCTAATTGGCTAGATTGATTTACAAGTCACTTAGTCTACTATATTATATTTTGTGTTGCAGAAAGAGGTACTTTTTGCGGGTCTATAACGAACATGTTTCCCCCCTTCATGTATTAAAATGTGAAATCTTGATGTAAAAAATATTTAATGCATGGTCCCTCATAATTAGACACTGTGGCTAAGTATTAGAGGGTTGGAAAAATAAGCAATCCCCTCATAAGTCAATTAATTAAATTTACTGGCTAAATTAAATTAAAAATCCTAAGCCATAAATTTAATTAATTTTATGTCCTAGGTAAATTTAAATTCTCCAAAGGCAAATTTCACGGGTCTTAAAAAAAATAATTTTCTAAAGGTCTCGTGCCAAGGGAATATTAAAAACTTTAATAAATCTTGGACCCTTGGCCCTTGGTAGTTAATTCAAAGTCAGTATTTTGAGGTAATTAACTCAAAATTATTATTTTTGAGCTAATTAAAAGGAATTAAATGAAAATTTCGAAATTCCTCAAAAAATAAATAATTTCGATAGACAATATTAAAAGATAATCAAATATTTTTCAACGGTCGAGCTTACTTTGATGGGGATCAAGTGAACTAGCCGTTGGAGAATTTATCTATAAATTGTAGGTCGATGTCAGTATATTTTTCATCGCATCTTTCAATCGTGTACTAAGCTCTCAAACTCTCTTGTATATTTTCGGGAATAAATGCAAAAGTCTTTGAGGTTTCAACTTGAGGTGGTGTTCCTCTTCATGAATCTATGGTAACATCAATTTAATGTCTGCAAATATTATTTGAAAATATGAAATCAATGACTCTTTTAGAATAATCTGAATACATGTATCTTATTCAGCTTGTTGGATCTAGGGTAACATTTTCAGTTTTGATTGAATTAGTAGGTATCTCTATTTCTTCATATTTTATTATTATTTTATTTCTCTACTTGGCTTGATGGTTAATCTAGTGTTTGCAGAATATCTCTAAGGTTTCAATAGAGTGTTTGGGGATAGTCCTAAGTTGGACCAACTGACTCTCAAAGCATAATTTCTGAAGAGCCTACTTGATTGAAGCCTCGAGATTTATTTAACGATCTATTTTTTTGTAGGGTGTTTCTAGGCTAGTACCTCATCTAAATTATTTATCTCCAATTTATTTTTTTACCTTATAGAGCTTTAAATAATATATTTGCTATCTCTAGAGCTACTCGATCTGATTTATGGGCGGAGGTGTCCTCATACCCAAAAAATTAGATCTGTAGATTATTTTGAAAATATTTGGTAAACTTGCTAAATATATTTATTTAATATTTTATGTTTATATCTTTTTTTGTATATATTAGTGAATACCTTTATGATCTCCATAAATAAAAGGGCATAATTTTTTGTTTTTTTGATGAAGTGAAATTTAGGCAGATCTAAAGTGTTCTACGAAAATTCAAATGTTCCAGATTTGATATTTTAAATCTTTGAAAATTGTGTTAAATTTCTCAACATTCTTGTCCTGGCCACAGGAGTTTCTTGAGGATATTTGGTGGGTCATAAGGGTTTTGGGGCCCTCTCTGTCTTGGGTTGAAGCTTTCCTATGATACCCTGGTGTTTATTACAGGAAATCAATCAAATCGAAAGATACTTCAGAACTTGGGATTAAGGTCCTAACTCACACAAATTCTGGAAAGTAAACACAAGTGTTTGAGGTTTTCTTCCCTCAAAACCATAAGTTTTCAGAGTGTTATTCTTCTCCAAGGCCAAATGGACTATTATAAAATAATTTTCATCTAGTCTAAGAGCTTGGAGTTTCCTTTCTCTGACCCGTAAACCCTTTGAGGATTGAAATTTATTTACAAAAAATTTAGGAGGGTCGTAGGAAGCTTCTCTTTCAAGTGTCATAATATATTGAGGGTTTTTCCTTGATTCAAATTGATTTCCTTTGGAGGGCCTTTCATTCATAAAATTTCCAACGAGAAATCATTTTTTCCATTGAGTTAGCCGCAGACATTTCTTAGCCCTTTTTTTCTTAGACAAGCAAATCCATGAGTTGCTAAACCTGCTAATCGATTTGGTTTTTTTTGTTGGAGGTCGTTCATCAAATTATTATTAAGCGGGATCGATTTCTCTTTGAAGGTTGTTGATTTCTTCCGGGCATTTGCTTCTGAGCTGTGAGTAATTCCATGATCAGATTTGGCATTTTCGTGGCTTATAAAATCTTTTGAGGGTTTTTGGAGGCAATTGTGAACCTTTGAAGCCATTTTCTCATATACCATGAGATCTTTTGGATTTCGTCTTCGATTACAGGCAATTTCATGAAGTGAGAGATCTGAATAACTAAGCCAAATTTTCTAAATTTGATCCTTGAAGAATTAATCATGTGGCACTTGAAGAATTAATATGTGGGATTACACCGTTTAAGTTTAGTTTTTTTTTTAAGCTCCTCATTTATTTTTGCATGCTTCCACATAGACTTTGGACTTAAATTTTTTGGAAAAGTCAAATTTCATTTTAGGAGAAATTTTGATTATTTTAATTATTGTAAAAGCATTATAAAATTTTCTTCCATTGATATTTTGAGGTTTGAGGACAGTGAAATTTACTTTTTGGAGGACATTTTTCATGTTAGAATGTTTGTAAAATTATTATGAATGTTTTCCCTCATTGTTAACTTAGGGGTATTTAATTTTTATTTGTAAACCCTATTAGAAGTTTTTTTTTTAAACCCTTTCTCTTGGTCTATTGTTATTAATCACTAGAAATCTAATCTAACATAAATCATCTTGACTAGATTTTCTTTCCTAGTGAAACTCTTAAGCACCAATTAGCAATCTCAACTGCCATCTTTCTTGTGCTTATTCATATTTTCTCTATTGACCTCCTAAAGATATATCATAAATGGAATTATTTAAAGATAAATTTCTATAGACATTTGTATTGGCAATTCTCTCTAGTGCTTTGTTTAAAATGAATATTCTTTACATGTTGAATCATTATGACTTTGTGCCTAATTAATAGTGATCATAGATGGTTTGATATTCTTTGAAGCATATTGGTAGGATTGTATGTCATTTGAAACATTGCATTAATATTTTCACTTCATCTTTCTAACTTTCTACTTCTTGTGGCATATTAATCCTTGTGGGCATTACATTTTCCTTGCAATATTACATTGTTATTCTTGTAATTATATTTAGTTGTGTCTTTTATAAGATTGTCTCTTTATTCACTTAAGTACTATTGTCATAAAATTAATCAATACTAAGTACTTGAGTCTTAAAGATCTTACCTCAAGACTACTCACTCATCCCTTTGCTAATCACATCTTGCATCTCTTTTCATCATAATAACATTTTCCTTAGCAGTAGTTGTTCATCATGTTCTTGGTCCTAAATTTCTTAGCAAGATAGCTGACTCCATAAGGCACTGGTATCAATCGTCTAAATCTAATCAAATCTTATAAGTCTTGCTAAATCTAAATCAAGTACTTGGTTTCTTAACTGTGTCTCTCAAACTCTAAAGGGCTCATGGGGAGCCTGCAATATGTTTTTTATCATAAGTTACCATCTGTAAATATTCATATATGCTTTTAAATTATCAGACATACAACTGACATGTACTCTTTTGACAAGAGTAATTTTGATAAAAATATTTGTTGATCTAGCTCATTTGTGCCTCCTACGTGGATCAAGGCATCTTATTTTGCTATTACGGACCTTTCTCAAGTGTTGACAGACACTCTATCTCTTCTACAACATATGCAATCCGCATATACAACATGTAATTTTACTTTTATAATGAAAATTCCAATTTTTTCCAGGGGAAAAAAATTGTGTCTCTCAAACTGGTTGGTTCTAAACTAGTTCCCCTTCATTCCATTTCCATAGGGTCTACCCCCCTTAGCCTGTTGTTGGGAGACAGCTTAAATGAACATATTGGGGATTAGGGTGACAACTCCTACTCTGATTCGTTGTCACGGTGCCTAGACATTCTATATGACAACACAACAAATAAAAATATCATTTACAAAATCATTAAAGGCTTTCAAAACATCGAGTTCAACACCTATAATTGAAGTTGACATTGACATGAAAGAGGCTAATAATAAAGAATGCTCTAACTAGGAAAAAGGATGTATCAAAGAGAATGAAAGTGACTCTGATAGTGATTTAAATACAAAATCGTCTGATGATAATTTTGAAGGTTCAAAAATTGCAGTTGACCTAAGTGTTAAAGATAATACTGAGCATGTTAAGGTAGAAATATGGGAAATCCCTGTTAATGAAATCTCAAAGATTCTGGGATTAGTTTATGGAATTAAGAGTCCACATGCCATGCCAAAAGGGGAATCCCATTCTTTTCCCCCACCAATTGCATATTCCACATCATTGTCACAACCTGTGGAAGGTATTATGTAACAGCCACTACATATGGAAGATTTTAGATCAGATTTTGAATCACGGCCACCACTGCCATTGGAGGATTTTCAATCCCATATGTTTCCCAATCCCCGACCTATAAACAAAGTGGAGGAAGAAAAAATGATGAAAAATAAGTCGATGCAATAACCTCTCTTGTTGATTCAAGTGAAACTTGTGAAAGAAAGGAAGCGACATCTATGGATATACACATCGCTGAAAAATCTATAAAAATGTCTACTAATTCTGGGAAATTTGAGCGGAGATGAATTAGAATCTATGGCGTACGCTGCGCCTCAAACTGAATTCGAGCACGAGGTATCGTTAATATGAAATGTATTGCTATTGTATGAAGATATTTTTTCTATTATATATCGAAGAAATCCATTCACGATCCAGTTAAAATTCCAGGTTCTCACCTCACCTATGATTGAAACTCTGTAAAACATCTACACACACCAAAAAATGTGATGCCCAATTTGGGAATGAGGAAAAAAATGAACATCTTTTTTTCTCAATACAGTAACGGCCCTCCCTTCCACTCAATCTCCACCCAAGGCTCCCTCTTTGAATTCATGATTTTTATAGAAATTCAATGCGACCTACCTATCTTATGCGAATTTGTGAGGGAAATCAAAGGCAAAACCATGACTTCTAAAGAATGTAGGTGGCATGTGGTGTGTTATCACTATAAAACTTCCTTAAAAAATTTGGACAACCTACATGGTTTCTCAAATTTTGCGTCAGTCATGGTCAAGTCATTTTTATGTTTTGGAGTCTAAGTCATAGGGTTAGAGTCTCATGTCCATCTTCAAATAAAGTTTGACAACCTCATTCCATGTCCTAGAAGTCTCACCATGTGTTTAGAAGTCATATCTCACATCATTTTGGAGAAATTTTGAAATTAGCTACAAATCCACGTTTTCGTAGCGCAGACAGTGTAAAAATCCTATTTTACGCTACGAAATCAGTGTTTTCGTAGTGCGCTATGAAACCCCTAAAAAAGCCTGTTTTAGCACAAAAGTCTTTGTTTTCGGCTTTTACTATTCAACTTCTAGAAGGGTTCCTGAGCAACTGCGAACTCAATTTTGAAAAATGAAAGAGGCTTTTCTTACTAACATACTAAACTACAAAAACCTCTTTCAGTTTCCTCAAATTGTTTCTGAGGTGGGAGGAATTTATGGTTAAACTTGCACTACGAAACTGCTGAAAGTCAAGCTTTGTCTTCTGGTTTTAGCAGTCTTTTTCAAGATCAGTTTCTGGTCACAGGAAAAGGCATTTTGGAATTCTGAAGGAAAATTCTCTTCATCAACTCTCCAACTACAATAACCTATCTCACTTTCTTCATAAGTGTTTTCAGTTGGGAGATAATAAGCTTTCTTTGAAACCCTAATTTCAGAGAACGGATTTTTCTTGTTTGACACGTGTCTTTTAAGGGCATATTTTGGACAACTGGAGAAGTGTTTTAAAAAACCAAGAGAGGTTTTTGTTCTAGACAGCATGGACTACAAAAAAAATCTTTAGTTTCGTAAAATATGTCATGGATGAGAAGATAAAGGCTCTGTCCCACGTGCCATTTTCAAGGATCCTAAACCTAAAAACAGGGAAACATGTTTCCTAATTCTAGGGTTTGTCATCAGCAGTCATGTGACAACGTGGGAGGCTTCATCAAATTCGACTTCATGAGGTTGCAACTGTCAAAGAATGCATTCAAATGTTTAGATAAGGTTTTTGTAATCATAATAAGGAGTTACACTCCTAGTTGTATTAGGTCTCTAGGACTGCTAGTTAGCTGTCAAATGCATTTAAAGCTTTGTTTTATGGTTAGAATAGGTGTCACTGATGGCAAATTCGAATTCTCTTGATGAGGGATGATTGAATCCTCATTGTTAAAGCTATATATGAAGGAAGGGATGAAAGGAGAAGGGGTTGGAAAATGTTATATAAAAAGACTACTTTTGTAAATGTTATGCAGGGACTGATATATACAGAAGCAGTTGGACTTTTCTGAAGCTGAGATTCTTAGTGTACTTCAGTGAGATTTATCTTTTATATTTGATATGTTTCACTTCCATAGTCTTAATGCTTATTACTCAGAATTCGTGGAGGAACATGCTCTAACTTCCTTTAAGTGTTAAACTATGGTGAATTGAGTTCTTGGGTCCTATCTTTGGATGTTTTTCTTCAATGTTTTAATACTTATTACTCAAAATTCATGGTTACTCATGGTCTAACTTCCTTGAGATATTAAACTCTGATCAATCACTTTAAATTCTTTCCTTTTGAATACCTTGATGTATCATTACTTAGAATTCACGCCCACATGCTCTGACTCCTATGAACTTCAAGTTATTGAGACTTTCCTGAATGTGTCACTCTTTCATTGAAGTATATACAACCTCAGTTTTAAAAGAAGAGCTATTGTTATCCTTATCTCTATCACTGACTCCACAGCCCAATGGTAGCAAGTCTCCATCTTTCAACCTATAAATATATAAAATCACAAACCATTAGAGTTAGCCATCTATCCATATCTTTAATCATATCATTAACCCTTTGAGAGAGCCCTCTCAGGCTGAGGAGGCTAAGCCTTAGCTAAAAGATTGGTTTGAAAAGTTTACACCTGAGATAGTCTGATCAGCAGCCTATCAGGGTCCTATTTTGGTGATAACATTTTGGTGCGTCTGCTGGAGTCTGAAAGATTAAATCATTCTGGAAATCAAGAAACTGAACTTCTGAAGGTAGCAGGACTCAGAAATATTTCAAGGTTGCAAAACTACCTTGGGCGACTCCATTGTTGAAGATTCCAAATTCATAGATTCATGGTGAATCACTGGAGTTATGAAGACTCAGATGCTACCATTCTTATTTCAAGGTATGCATGCAATAAATTTTCAGGAAAATCATGGTTTCCCAAATCATTTTCCCAAGGATACATATTTTCTAAGGAATGGTCCAAAATTCAATGGAGAAGATTTGAGTTTAACTTTGAAGCATATATCAGATTTCTGTGATTTTACCGAGCTTCTTAGAGTCAAACATGAGGATGTTTGCATTATGTTGTTCTATGATTCATTTCAAGGGAAATGTACAGTGGATTGAAAGCTTTCCTACCAAATCTATTAAGTCATTTGCAAACTTTTGGCTTATGTTTTTGGAGGAATGGATAGATAGATCAGATTTGATGGCAAACTCTCCTTCAATTCAAGGTTTCAAACAATGGAATGATGATCATATTAATGAAGAAATAGATGAAAATTTTTCTTTGTCCTTGTCTTCTTATCTAAAATCATTTGAGTGCAAGACAAAAGATAAGATGAAATTTTTGGATGAAGTTGCTAAGAACATTGAGAAAGACATTGAAGGTTTACAAGGTTAAATTCAATCATATAGTCTTCATGATCATGATCATACTTTTCAAAAGCTTTCTATGGCAGAATACAAAGAGAGGGTGATGCTTCCTTTCTCTTTTGAGATTGAGGAAGAACATATTATTTTTGAAAATCAATTTGAGGAGCAGTTTGAGAGCACACAGTTGAAGCCTTATGCAGATGTTCAAAGTATTGGTGAGTTGTCTAAAGCTGCAGAATATCACAAGAAACATCAAACTCACCATGTGTTTTTTTGACCCTATAGCTGACTACATAAAAAAGATTTATTGTTCAGGCTTCCAGTTATATTTTCATCTTGAAGAACAGTTACACCTCATGTTGCCTTGGTTATTTCAGTATCTAGTTTATTTTTGTTTCAAGCACAGTCAAAAGATTCAAGTGTCAGATCAGATCGATGACTGGCTTCATTGGAAGTTTCATGTTCCTTAAGCTACAAGTGGAGATTGCAGCTGATAGGGTAGGTAGGAATGTGTAAATAAGCTCAGGGTAGGTTGACTGAGCGTCTTTTTCAGTAGGTGCAATTTGAATTCTTCTTATAGAAATCATTAAAGGCTTGAAGAGTAGATTGAGCAGAAGTTCAAAGTTTTATTCTAGAGGATGGATAGCGGCACTGGAGCTACAGGTTCTTAATGTACCACAAGGGCACACTATCCCTAGTGGAGCCACTCTTATCACTGTAAAACTTCCTTAAAAAATTTGGACAAAATACATGGTTTCTCAATTTTTGTGTCAGTCATGGTCAAGTCATGTTCAAGTCATTTTTATGTTTTAGAGTCTAATTCACAGGGTTAGAGTCTCATGTCCATCTTCAAATAAAGTTTGACAGCCTCTTTCCATGTCCTAGAAGCCTCACCATGTGTTTAGAAGTCATATCTCACATCATTTTGGAGAAATTTTGAAATTAGCTGCAAATCCACATTTTCGTAGCGCAAATAGTGTAAAAATCCTATTTTTCGCTACGAAATCAGTGTTTTCGTAGCGCGCTACGAAACCCCTGAAAAAGCCTGTTTTAGCACAAAAGTCTTTGTTTTCGGCTTTTACTAGTCAACTTCCAGAAGGGTTCCTGAGCAATTGAGAACTAAATTTTGAAAACTGAAAGAGGCTTTTCTTTCTAACATACTAAACTACACAAACCTCTTTCATTTTCTTCAAATTCGTTCTGAGGTGGGAGGAATTTATGGTTAAACTTGCGTTACGAAACTGCTAAAAGTCAAGCTTTGTCTTCTGGTTTTAGCAGTCTTTTTCAAGATCAGTTTCTGGTCACAGGAAAAGGTATTTTGAAATTTTGAAGGATTTTTCTCTTCATCAACTCTCCAGCTACAATAACCTATCTCACTTTCTTCATAAGTGTTTTCATTTCGGAGATAATAAGCTTTCTTTGAAACCCTAATTTCAGAGGACATATTTTTCCTCTTTGACACGTATTTTTTAGGGATAGATTCTAGACAGCTGGAGAAGTGTTTTAAAAAACCAAGAGAGGTTTTTGTTCTAGACAGCATGGAATACAAAAACCTCCTTTAGTTTCGTAAAATATGTCATGGATGAGAAGATAAAGGCTCTGTACCACGTGTCATTTTCAAGGATCCTAAACCTAAAAACAGGGAAACATGTTTCCTAATTTCTAGGGTTTGTCATCAGCAGTCAAGTGACAACATGGGAGGCTTCATCAAATTCGACTTCATGAGGTTGCAGCTGTCAAAGAATGCATTCAAATGTTTAGATAAGGTTGTTGTAATCATAATAAGGAGTTACACTCCTAGTTGTATTAGGTCTCTAGGATTGCTAGTTAGCTGTCAAATGCATTTAAAGGTTTGTTTTATGGTTAGAATAGGTGTCACTGATGGCAAGTTCGAATTCTCTTGATGAGGGATGATTGAATCCTCATTGTAAAAGCTATATATGAAGCAAGGGATGAAAGGAGAAGGGGTTGGAAAATGTTATAGAAAAAGACTACTTTTGTAAATGCTGTGCAGGGACTGATATATACAGAAGCAATTGGACTTTTCTAAAGCTGAGATTCTTAGTGTACTTCAGTGAGCTTTATCTTTTATCTTTTATATGTTTTACATCCATAGTCTTAATGCTTATTGCTCATAATTCATGGAGGAACATGCTCTGACTTCCTTTAAGTGTTAAACTATGGTGAATTGAGTTCTTGGGTCCTATCTTTGGATGTTTTTCTTCAATGTTTTAATACTTATTACTCAGAATTCATGGTTACTCATGCTCTGACTTCCTTGAGGTATTAAACTCTGATCAATCACTTTAAATTCTTTCCTTTTGAATACCTTGATGTATCATTACTCAGAATTCATGCCCACATGCTCTGACTCCTATGAACTTCAAGTTATTGAGACTTTCCTGAATGTGTCACTCTTTAATTGAAGTACATACAAGCCTCAGTTTTATAAGAAGAGTTATTTGTTATCCTTATCTCTGTCACTGACTCCATAGCCCAATGGTAGCAAGTCTCCATCTTTAAACCCATAAACATATAAAATCACAAACCATAGAGTTAGCCATCTATCCATATCTTTAATCAATATCATTAACCCTTTGAGAGAGCCCTCTCAGGCTGAGGAGGCTAAGCCTTAGCTAAAAGATTGGTTTGAAATAGTTACACTGATATAGTCTAATCAACAGCCTATCAGGGTCCTATTTTGGTGATAACATGGTGTGTGGCCATACTCTTGTCATTCCATAACCCCTCTATCAATTGGGTGACCCCGACAGTTTCTATCGTCACCCATGTTGACAACGATGAAAAATTATTGGTGCCTCAAGGCATAGACATAGGCATACACCTGAAATACACCATCCTCAGCTCAATAAAAAAAACATTAGAACATTGTCGTCAAACTGTGGATTTCCAAACAAGATTCGCAAATTTCATGCATGGGCTTATCATGAGCATCCTTGATATCTCTAACATGGAAGGAGAAATGGGATAAATTGTTTGTTCCCTCGGCACCGCCGCTACTCTTTTCCATTGTCTCAACTCAACCAACACCCACCTATCTCATTCCCGTCACTGAGAATGCTCCCTTCTATCGCTGACCTACCGACACCCCTCCACCTATCATGTTTCCCATCCTCTACAATGTTCATCCCCGGTCGTCTATTGTCGTCATTGTTCTACTTGAGGCCCGACCTCCGTTGACCATCATGCCTCCAATCCGTCATGTTTTATTTTCCCTTGCCAAATCCTAAAGTCCTTATATATATATATATATAATCAAGAAATAATTATATAATTATATATAATAAAAAATATATTATTATATATATACATTTAAAATTATATGAATTAATTATATAGTTAATCAATTTAAAAAAAAAAAAAATAAGAAAAAAAAGTTATAAAAATATATATGAAAGGGAGAGTACATATAAGACGACGAAAAAAAATGAATGGAAAATGAATAAACTATAATGCTACCGACAAAAATACACGCTGAAATGATATGGGCACGTGAAGAAATTTACAACGATTAAGCTTTGAGGACACAATCTTGAAGAGAGGGGCAATGTTATGAATATAATTTAAATTAAATTAAATAATGCAAATAAATAATAAATAATCGTAGTTATGTTTTAAATAGTCATTAGTTAAAATGGAAAGGCATGTTTAAAAAGACATGTCTAGTCATGAAGGGGCACCTACCTAGGGGTATAAGTGGGCCCTCATTATAACATTCAATCATCCTTCTACTATCATATTATTAATAAAAATATTACTTACAATACATTTGTGTATTTTACATTTTAAAAGCACAACAAGTGACAGGTTTTGTCACTTCACATAATCTACCCAACTGAATCATCAGAATGGGCAAGTCCTATGGTCGTGAAACCCAAAAATCATGACTCGACTAAGCTACACGTATGTGTCGACTATCGCAAGTGGTGTAAATTGACAATAACCAACCCATTTTCATTCGCCGACAAAATTATAAATGAAGTTGCAGGTCATGAACACTATTCTTTTACAATCGGCTTCTCAAGATACAATCAAGTACCAATTGCAGAACATGATAGGGAGAAAACAACATTTGTCACTAAATTTGATTCCTTTGCATATCGAGTAATGCCTTTTGGATTAAAAAATGCACCAACAGTTTTCTCAAGGATTGTCATCAAAGCTTTTTAGGAATACATCTACAAAACAATGACAATCTACTTTGATGATTGTACGGTCTATACATTGATTAAAGATCATATACAATGGCTCAAACTGATGTTGGAGATATGCAAACAAATTCGTTTATCAATGAATATCCAAAAATGTATCTTTGCAAGACCTATAGGAATATTGTTGGGACGTTTAGTATCAAAGGAAGGAATAAAAGTCAACATAGCAAAATTCAAAGTAATTTTAGATCTGAAACCACCAATGGATCAGAAGTAGACCAAAATATTTTTAGGGCATATGGGATACTACATAAGGTTCACAAGACGCTACTCCTATATAGCAATTTACCGTAAATGAAATTTTAAAGAAGGATGTTCCATTTAATTGGTCGAAGGAATGCAACAAGTTCTTTAGGCTATTAAAAAACAAACAATTGTACTCACAAAGGCCTCCATTTAGATAAAAAATAAACTGGTGGAGGCACCCATACTTAAGTTTCTTGACTAGTCAAAATAGTTTCATGTACACACCAAATGCATCAAATGTGGCAGTCGACACAGTCTTGGCACAACCAAATGATGAGTCAATAGATCATCCCAATGTGTATGCCACTCAGAAACTTAACAAAGCTTAAAGGAACTATTCAACAACTGAGAGAGAACTAAAGCACAACTATTAGGGGGTTAGTGGAAAGAAAACATTTTTGTGTAATAAGCGTAAAGGAGTTATATTTGAGGGTTAAGTTTTGGTAACTCTAAAAACAAATTAAACGAAACATTAACATGTTATCCTACCAAAACATAAAACAAGAAAATGATTTTCAAACTAAATCCCACCACATGGATGTGTCACCATAGTAATAACTTTAACACATCATAAGTAATCACCTATAAATTGTGAAGTCCATTGGGCTAGCCAAATACTTGATAATGTTAATATGAAAGTGAGAGATAAATGCAACCACATGGACATGACAACTTATTACTTAAAGACTTCATAATTTGACAAAAACTAACTAAAAAACCCTGGGTGTGTGGCACAACCTTAGATTCCATCTAGACATCAATGGTAAAAGTTGTAGTGTCCTAATAACTATTTTAAAAAATGAATTCACCAAATATATATTAATTTGAGTGGTAAGGTTAGGTTTGGGGGGATTAATTACTTGAAATGTTTAAATCATTCACTACAATTGATTTCTCACTAGCATTTTTGTTTATTAGGTAATGTGACTCCTAAGATGATTGGCACGCCTAACTTGTGGCTTGAGTAGTTGGGACCGAGGGGCATCTAAGCCTTAAAAAAAAAATCACCCAATGATCACACTTGGCCTGGGCCACACCAACCCTAGCATGGCTGGATTTTTTGCCCATGGGGTTTTGAACGGTGACTTTTTCACCATGGAGTGCCTTAACAAATCACCCTACCACCATCTATTCTATGCCCCAGGGGCGATTTCAACATAGCGTTAATTTTTTTTTGGATAAGTTACTTGAAATAATGCTTAAGTCATTCACTATAATAGATTTCTCATGAGCCTTATCAATTTCTCATAAGCATGAATAATCCACTTGGAACATATAATAAATGATGCATATAGAATGAAGATGTGCAATTCAAACTAGTGAAATGAGTCACATAGAGTCAATAAGCATATTTAGGACTTACCACTAGCATACATGGTTCCACTCACCCAAAATTGCATCTAGTAACGACAACTTCTTGGGTAATTACCAATTTGGCTCAATTGTGCTTAACCTTGAAATTATTTCCCATAGTCAACCTTGCATATCTTGTTATCCCTCATGCAAGACTTATGTGACTACTATGCTTTATGGCTATCAATTAGAGATCCTTTCTATTTAATTAAGCATGTGGGAGTCTTTCAAAGTCCAACATTATGAAATATCATTTTTTGTTAGTGTGTTCATGACTTGCAAAACTAACTTGTGGTCTAGGAAACCACGACTCAGGGCTATCTAAGTCGTCAAAATAACTCAAGGATCACACCTAGTTTAGGTAACACCAACCCTTAACATGGTTATATTGGAGGTGTCTCCTCCTAACTATCACAGAGTTTCAAACCAAGGTCTCCTATAAAATGAGGCACTTTGAAACCAATCATGCTAGTGAGATTTGACTATGAAATATTATTTTCCAAGATTAATTCCAAGGAGTATTTAATAATAAAATCATTCACTTTGACCCATCTCATATGAAAACCATTCATTGATACGCATTATCTCATGTGCATGAATAGTCCACTTAGCACTCAATCATAAGGGGATGCTTCACAAGCGTGAAAAATGCAATTAGAACTAGAAAAATGAATTGTATAGGGTCATTTGTAACCTTCCTGACTCACACCCATTAAGACTCCCTAAGAAGGTTACCCATCCCAATAATCCAGACATTTGAGAAGGTCACCCATCTTAATACAACTTTGGCTCAAGGGTACTTGCTCAACATTTTATCCCATTTACAAACCCTTAGTAAGTATTATGCCCTGTGAGCAGTTATTTCACAACTCTCTTCTCTTTATTTAAGCGTGCATGGGGCTTTTACAATCCAATATGGTGAAATATCCATAATGAACTTTAATATTAAATATTTCATATAGTGGAAAATACCTACCAATGGAATACACTTTTTTTTTTTACTTTCAATTACTTTTTCTCTTTCTCTCTGTATATTAAACTGATAAAATTATTTTATATACATTAAAATATTTTATGAATGGTTAAAATTAAAAATATTAGTTCACATGGATATTTCAAATATATTTTATAAGATATGTATTGAAATATTTTTTCAATAATAAAAGAATTAGACATTGCTTCATACATTGTTGAGAAAATGAAAATATAAGAATTTTTTTACTTTCAATATACTTTATCTCTCTATAATATTGATATAAATCATGTCACTTAATTAGAATTTGAAATATTTATATATCGCTAATATAAAGATATATTTTTTGTTTATATATATATATATATATATATATATATATATAATATATATATATATATATTAAATACTACATATCAACTCTAAGTTGAGCATGGAAGAATTACACATCTCTTTAATAATGGAGTAAAATACAATGCATCATCTCCATATTAAGTATTGAAGAATTAAGTTTAAATAGTTATGGATGAAATTATATATTATATTTTTAAACTTTCAATTATTTTATTTCTCTCTAATATAAAAGTTGATATTTAAAGTAATGTGATTTAAGTGGCATTAAGTCTTTATTTATGGTAGACATTGAAATATTTTTTTATGTTACATTTATTGTCCATATTGATTTTTCTTCATTAATATTTTTAAATTTTTAATACAATTATTATTATTATTATTTAATGTAATATTAATGAACAACATCTCTCCAATAGTGAGCAATAGAGTGCATAAAATACATTCAAGAATTTATTTGTCTTTAAGTAGATTAAAAACTAAAAACTAAAAATCTCTTTCACTCTTATAAAAAAAACTTATTAACTCTTATAAACATTCTATTTATTATAACTAAAAGTAATCAATGGAATGTAAGGACTAAAATAATATATGCATCCATTTTGGAATAAGGCTTCCCTACTTTTAATTTAATTAGCAATAATTATTAGGTGGATGGTAGGGATTTAACCTCTTGATATATTTAAAAAGTATCATATGAATGTGAATTATGGTTTTTTTTATTATGTGGTATTAGCAAGCCATGATATTAGCCCATGGTATTCTAACAAATCCTATTTACAAATTAAGCATCTCTATGGTATGATAGGATGAATCTCCATAGTATGGTGAGATGAACATCCATGGTTAAAAATATTGTTACATGTGTTTTTAAATGTATATCTATTTAATTCATATTTTAATTCTTTATAATTAATAACAATATACAATTCCTTCCTATATATATATATATATATATATATATATATATATATATATATATGGTAACTTTCATTATAAGTGAAAATCACATTCTTGATGTGCATGTATTGCACTAAAAAAACAACTACATGTTGTTGATCCAAAAAAAAACCGAGTTAGGATTGTTATGTCCTCATGTATATATCCAAACACATATCCAAAAAATCACATCATGCTATGATAAATAAAACTACATACATTGGGTTGTCCGCATGGGGTAGCTCAAGTAGCAATGGCCATGGAAATGAAGTCTCACCGAACCGAAGATCTTGGGTTCGATTCTTGTGCTACCCTCCCTGGAAATGGGGTGAATAACGGACATGTAAAAACTCGAAAATGAGAAGGTCTTACCTAAGCTTACAAAAAAAAAAAAAAAAAACTACATACATTGGGTCTATCCTCAAAATGTCAACAAATAATGCTCAAAACATTTAGTTAAGATATATGAAGCCATAAAAAACCATAAATGAAGGAATCAATACTCCAAGTCCAATGTGCAAGCCCTTTATGAAGGGTCGATGGTAGTATTCATGCTGCTGCTCATTTATGCATTCTGTGGTGTGTCATGATCTCAAATCCTACGTAACACCCTCCTCAGATAAGTTGTCAACAACTACATTTCTTTCCCTGTAAATGTGGCAAAAAGTGATAACATCAAAAGGTTGCTTCTACAAATTTATCTCCTCCAAAATGGGTTTGAGTGTGCGCATGTGGCACCTAGCAGCGTTGTTGAACCAATTTATAACAATTTTTTAATCACAAAAAATATGAATCTATCATACTTCCTTTTCAATGGAAAACAACATCAGTAGTTTTAGACTCGTGAGCTCAAAAAAATTATTAACGCCTTGACCCAATCCACTTTTCAACTTAAAAGAATGCTTTTATGATAGGTGCAGAGCAACCCCACCCCCACATGCTCCTCCAATAAGAGAGGCACCATCGAATTACACCCATGGATAAGAAAAATTAATGGATTCCTCAGTGATGTTATGAGTGTGAAGGATAGAGTAAAAAAAACCAGAGAAAAAATAACTAAACTATGCGCAACAACCTTGTCTGGGATTGATGTCTTGTCTTGAAAAACCTTCGCATTTCGTGTAGGTCGTATCCCCTAGGAAATTAGCAAGGGAAAACATCGCCTTTTCTTTGGGTTTACAGAGTTCCACCAATTCTCCCATGCATGCACATAAGACTCACCCTACCATTGAAATATTATACCCAAAGATGTTCGAATAGAAGACCCGACAATTAGTGTGAAGGGATAGAGAAGGAAAATATACCTTATATATTCCTCATGATTTTTACACAGGGAACACCAACTTGGCCCTATAATGGCTCATTTGTTAAGATTATCCCTTGTAGGAAATTTGTTTTCTAGAATGCACCATTAGAAGAGATGAGATTTTACAAGACATTCCAATTTCCACAGTTTTTTCTACCACCATGAGAGATTTTCAGGTTTTTGATCCTTGATGAGAAAGACATAACCCAATTTTGTAGTGTATTCTCTAGCTGAGGCATGCACCCATACTAAAGAATCCTCTTTTTCCCTTATGCAAACATGAGTTGAATTTAAATTTGAAATGTATTGATGCCATTGATCAACCCATTCAATGGGGAGTGAAGTTGTTGAGCATAATACCATCCCTGTCCCCAAATTGATTTCCTATCATGGTCTGCGATCTGAGCCAAAGTGTATCTCCTATGTGTATGCAAGAAATCAATAAGCTTTGGTGGCATACGATAATTTGAACTACTTCCAATCCTTGGGTCAGCTTTGATTCTAATCTGTTCTCCATTCCCAACTTTCCATACTATACCCTTTTCAACTACCTAGAATGATTACAGTACCACCTTCCATATCACTGAAACATTTGGTCTTCTTTGATCCAGTGCATAAATCTATTCCATTATAGACAAAGGCTATATGTATTTTCGGAACACAACTTTTGTCCATAGACTACTTGAGGAAATCAGACACCAACCCACTTTTGTAGCTAAAGCCTTTGCAAACAAATGTACATTTTTTAATCCCAAACCTCTCCATTCCTTTGGCATGGATATTTTGTCCCATCTTACCAATGTAGAAATTATGCCTTCCTTCTATCCAACCCATAAATATTGGCAACAAAATTTGCGAACATAAGAGAGGATGCCTTTAGGAATCCATGATAGGGAGGACCAAAAAACCGAGATCCCTTCACGAATAGATTTAGTGAGGATCAGTCTACCTGCACAAGATAGCCATATGAAGCTCCATCCTTTTAACCTCTTTTACAAGGAGCCATTGCCAATCAATCTTGCAATAATCATTTGACTTTAGGAGGAAGCTCAAGTATATTAGTCCTTCATCGATATGTATATTTTGTGCATTCAGAGATTCATCCCTAGAAAGACCAATGTGAGATAGATATGACGTACGATGGTTTACTTGCATAGTTGTAGCTTTTTTGAACAGTGAAATCACCTCCTTTATGGATGCCATGTTGTGTCGGGACCCATTCTCAAAACAATAGGACATCGTCCACAAATAACAAATGGGTGATATAAAATTCCTCGACAATAACTATACCTATGAGAACTCTTTTTTGGGTTCAAATAATAATCTACTAAGTTGTTCGATAATGAGAAAGAAAAGCAATGGATAAAAGGGACATCCCCGGTGCAAACCTTTGTGTGTGGAAAAAGTAAGTGGTTGAGCCATTTATTATAACAACAAAGGAGACAAATGTGATGCAACTCATGACCCAACTTATGAAAGGGACCTAAAATCCTAAATGGATCATCAACAACTAAAGATATATCTAATTAACCCTGTCATAAGCTTCAGAGAGATTGATCTTGATAACCAACCCTTTAGGTTTCCTTGAGGCTGTGAAGCCCTTCTTGTTCAACCCCAATAGCTTCATGGATCTATCTGCCTTCCAAAAAGGAAAATTGTTCCTTCAACAGGTTCCTTAAAATAATCGACTTGGGTCTATTTGCAATTATTTTGGCAATAAGCTTGTATATACAATTACAAAGTGAAATGGGTTGAAAATTGTCAAAAGAATTTGGAGAATAAAATTTGGGTATTAAATTTATAAAGGTGCCATTAAAGGGGTCATGAATTCAGCCATTTGTTCTTAACTCTTCAGCAACTCTCAAGATATCCTAACCAAGAATATCATAAAGCTCAATACAAAATTCAATCAACCATCCATCCAGGGCTAAGCTTTTGTCTCTTTGTTGTGGAAAACCTTGTGCAGTTTAGCCTCTATTGCATGCTCCATCAAAGACTCATTCTCTTTGTTTTCAACAAATTTGGGGAGCACCCTAGCGAGCGAGATGACCTCAACAATAGTAACCTCAGGAGGGGATTCATAAAATCTCCTAAAGTGGTTCTACCCCATTACGTCCAATTCACTAAATAATGAAGCTCTTCCTTCGTTAGGATCTTCCAACTCCTAGATAATGTTTTGGACCTTTTGCCACTTTGCCTATTATTGGAAGAATTTTGTGTTTTCATCTCCATTTTTGAGCCATATCGCTCGACTTTTAAGCTGTCATATTTCCTCCTTATCTTCCAGAATTTTTACTTTTGAGGTTCCAAGTTGTATCACCCTCTACTTAGATTCATTAAATATGTAGCCCCCCCCTCAGGGGCCTCCAATCTTTCCAGTTCCTCTTTCATTGCCTTAAGCTCCTCCTCCTCTCTTTTCTTTTTTTGGGAAGCCTAATCAACAGTCGCCTACTTTATCTTCTTTAAATCTTCCACAAATTTAATCATTTTCAGTCTAGTTTCCTCTAGATTAAACGAAGTCCAATTCTCAACCACCAATTGATGAAAAGAGGCTTCCTTTAGCCAAGATGAACAAAATTTGAAAGGGCTACCCAACTTGCTATGATCTCACTTCAATTATAAAAAGATGTGACAGTGGTCAAATTCTTCCCCCTTACTAATCCATTGGCGAAAGAGGGGAATTTGCTCTGTCATAGATTCCATCTTAAGAAAAGGATTGATTCTTCAAGCGATCCTAGCCTCCCTTGTCCTCTTGTTTCGCCATGTAGGATCATTTTTTTACTAGGTACACATTGAAAAAGTGACATTCCTCTAGTTTGTGAACAAAATAATCTGAGAGAGGATCTAGATGTTCATGGGGACCCCATATCTTCGACGCCCCAATAAAGAAATTAAAATTCCCACCAATCACAAGGTTTTATTCTTTCATGAAGGAATTCTCGACAAGAGAGTTCTATAAAATAATTCAGTCTTGGTGCGGTCCATAGATATTAACAATCTTCAATTTTGTCCCCATATTCAAGGAAAAAATATATGCCCCCAAGACCATATCCAAACCCCATAAGTTGATAAGTTTAAGATTTTTCAGTTTGAAACCCAACGCTAGTGCACCAGATCTACCTTTGGCAGTAGAAGCCACAAACTGCCAACTTAGGAGGAGGCCTTCTAAAGCTCGTACAATGGCATCACCAGAACCCAACATCTCTTGAATGAAAATAATGTCAATAATAGGCGAATGAACCAATCATTTTAACATTAGTTTTTTGGAGGAACTAGCCAAACCTTGATAGTTGAAAGATAAAAAAAATCATACAGGAGGAGAAGACGGGGCTCACGATTTTCTAAGCGCCACAGGTATAGTCTACTGAAAATCAACTACAACTTCAAGACAAACTTTGAATCATGCATGGGAAATGTTTGACTTCTAGCCTCACCCCAGGTTGATCGATTTCAAAGGTTGTGATGGGCCCATACCCCCTATACCCAACAGATCAAGTTTTGATAAGGATATGAGATCATATCTAGAAGGGGATGAGAAGGAGGATGCCTTAGATCGGCATGATGAGGGGATCGATGGGGGAAGAGACATGGGGGCCGCAAGAATGGAGCATGTAATAAAGTCATTTACACCTAGTTGGGAAGGAGGGGGAGATTAATAAATCATAACTCAAAAACCCTCGCCCTTAACCATAATGCTTAAAGAGCCAACTAAATTAGAGATAGGGATAGGTAAAGAGTGAGTTCCCAATTCCAAATCACCAGGAGAGGATGGTCCAACAACTAGCTCTTTTCCTGGTTTAAGCAATGGATTTTGACCTTCGATCAGGGTTGTGTCCTCTATCGTCATCTTAGGCATGACTTCTACTTTCGATGACCCCAATGGCACTAATGCCATCTTCTGTCCCTTTTGAGCAAACCCAATCTCATTCTTATTCCCATCTTTATGCATAGAATATATTCTTTTTTTGCCCATATACGAGAAGGGGCATTCTTCCAACATATGACCTAAATTATGGCATCAACGACATCGAAACAAAACAACTTCGTATTTAGTAACTGGTTGTGTGTTATCTTGAAATATTAAATTTATGGTTGGCTACAAACCCTCACAATTGTCGAGGCTTACCAAAATTCACATTATGGCCATCCTCCCAGTTGCTTCGAAAGATCGATTTGCATCCACATACGTTCCTAGCCGATTCCCAAATCTCCTAAAGACATCTTTTGACTAAAAATGGGGAGGCAAATGAGACAACTGAACTCATAGTGGGGCATTTCCCATCTTCTTCCTCATAGCATCGAACAATGGGGTTCATATTTTTAAAATAATCGGTGTAGAATCAAAGCTTTGAGGCTTGATTAACAATTTGCAGGCCACATCCGTTGACTAAAATTTGAGCATAAACCACCCATAAGTTAGGGTGGTAGTTTTCAGGTTCTCCAACAACTTAGATCTCCATGCCTTATCAAACCATTCTTGTAAGAATTCCATAGAGACAGAGTGACTCCTAGCGCACCCAACCATAACTTTCTCCAATGTTTGCACAATCTCTCCCATCGAAACATCTTCGCCAAAAACCATGTTAGCTTCCTCTCATTTTGGCCTGGTACACTTTCTTTTCTTACTTTTCTTTCCACCTGAGGGGGGCTCATGACCATGTTACCTAGATTTAGGGTTTTAGCTTGAATAGCTGGTCCTAACTCTTGCCCTGTGTGGGTATGGCTCATCCCGTATCAAACCCTCGATACCCTGAGAGTCCTAGGGAACAAAATGTTTTCCCCCCAAACCTTGACTAGGAACAAGACCTCCTATTGCCACCACACCAATAAAACCCTCTGATTGTGTGAACCCTAAACCATTAAAAAGTCATTCTAGATGGCTATGGCCATAAAATAGAAATCCATCAAAGAAGACGCTTGAAAGATTATCCCCTTGAGAAAAATCTGTGTTTTTATAAAAAAAACTAGTATGTGCAAGGACACCTGAAGTCGAGGACACCAAGCCGTCAGAAAAAGGTAAGAAAACCCTAGACTATTCCAAAAGAGAGCTATGTGTAGGTGCGCTAGGGACATTCACTATTCTAGGATACTAAGGAGAATAACCTGCACCAACCTCCATAACAAACACTCTAGTTGGCCGTTCGACATAAGTTGCATGAGGTCGAAATGTCTTGTTTTCCTAGATGGAGACAGGGTCATCTAGCTCAGGAATAAAGTCGTCCAACTCATCCATACCTTCATAACGTATATGTTTGTCCATCCCCAAACCTCTAATGTTGACAGGGTGAACGATGTTGAGATCAAACAACAAACTAAACTCACTGGAACTCATCCTTCTCTTGCAATTTTCACGCGAGCCCTTCCCAAAACACTAGTCGCAGTTGATTGCACGGCACCGCAGAGCCATCGTTCCCGACATGACTTTTAATAATAATAACAATATTAATTTAATATAAAGTTATAATTTAATTATTTTTATGTTTTTTTTAATCTTTTTAATGTGAGACGTATAATAAAATATGTTTTTTAGTATTAATCATTTAATTTATATGACTTAAGATAATATCTAATACATACATAATTAAATAAAAAATATTAATTGTTTAATATTTAAGGAATATTATAATATTTTGTAATTTAACATAAATCAATTTAAATATATCTTAACTCTTAACTCTGATTTTATTAAGTGCAAAAAGAGATCAAACCTTTTAGTTAAAATTTTCCTTTGAAATTTAAACTTAAATGATTTATAATACCTCTAAATATTTAATCCCTTTATTCTCTTTGCTACTATAAAATATGAACTAGTTAACAACATTATAAAGAAGAGTAATATTATTTGCCTCTTATGCAAAAAATGATTAATAGCAAAAGTGATTGTATCTAAAATCAAAATTCCCCTCATGCCTATGCATAAAGATCTTAAATTTTTTAATTATTAAAACTTGTGATTTGCAAGATTCCATTTTGTAGGTGACATCATAATAATTTAGATCTTCTTCAACTTTTGAATTTAAGTGTCTACTTCAAAGTATTAAAACAAATTTTCAAAAATATTAAAACAAATAGAATTTAAAGTGTTTAAGTAGGGAGTTTTTTATAGTTGAATTCATAAAGTTAGGATTCAATAAGTGTTTAGTTAAAAGAATGAAATTTCTATTTTGCATTAAAATCATTTATAACAAGATATTCCACAAAAAACGACATCGATTGGCTTTTGTTTGTTGTCTATATTCTTAAATAAGTAATGCATATACAAATGTTCATAAATCTTTACCTTGTATTATTTGACAACTTGATATTTCAAGGCCTTATATGATTCATATATAAGTTGCCCATAAAATCAAGCTAGCTATTAAAGGTAGGTAAAAATGTTTAAAAAAAAAATTAAATGTTTTAAATAATGAAATTTTCATAAATTTTAAGATTTGATGTGTGTATTGTTTTCATGAATATGAATTTGATGTTGTGTACTCTTATGACACTGGTAAACATATAGATCTTTGAAATTATTATTAATTATTCATTTTTAAAATAAATTTATTATGACAAATTCTCTTTAAACCCCATAAAATTAGTCATTTCATCTATTGACCTAATAAGAAAATTAAATTCGATTTTCCAAAAATTATTTTAATTTGTCAAAACATTTAATGTTTAATAATTTTTTTTTAAACTTTAATAAGCTTTTTGAAAATTTCAGAACTAATTAAAAAAAAAATTCAGAACTAATTAAAAGTCAAACTATTTTGACTATAAAATAGTTACAATATACCAGGTATAATAATAATGAAACATACAAAAATAATACCTTCTTATTAATGAAACATACAAACTTAATATCTTTCTTATTAGCAATGACCCATAGATAGAAAGAAAGAAAGAAAGAAAATTATTTTAACGTCCACGAGGCTAAAGATAGCCTGTGGGACATATTGCTTCTTCATTTAGTTGACGTATTCGATCCTTTTCGTGTGAAGCCTCACAATAAACACTCCTAGCTTCTCGACAAACCCTTCGCTAAATAGATTATCCCAAGAGTTAGCTGCTAGAATATCTGCGTAACTTTCCTTGTTATCTTTAAAGGCCTCGCATTCTAAAACGAAATGCTTTTCTATTGCTCCTTTTCCGGAAGAACAAAAAATACGTACTCTTTCCTCCCACACTTCTTTTGGCCTTTTCCAGTGCCCTGTTTCACAATGGAGTTGATGAGAATTAGTCCTTAATTGAGCAATAAGAATTTTGGCTCTCTAATAAATATTGACATCTATGTACGCTTTTTGTTGATGATTATGAGTAGGATTAAACACTTCAATATAATACTTTTTCTTTCTCCTTATCTCCTTATCCCAAATACACTTGTGGAACTTATCCATAACAAAAGATTTTTTCTCTTTATTGTTTATGGCACACATGTTCAAGCAAATATCCCATTTACTAAACCATTTATTATTTTGTTGCATCCAAGTCTTTTTTCTTGTGCACATAACGATATGTCATTAAAGACAACCTTAGGCCATCTGCCCTCTTCCATTTGCTCAATCTTTTTAAATACCTTATGACTCGCACCATAGCAATTGCTTCAATAGGAGCAACCCCTGTTTCGCTTAACAAGGCAACATAAAGAACTACACTTTTAATTTTGAATTTGTTTGTAATCAAATGCTTCTGAATTTTCTCA
>APFE030960515.1:189630-211388 GCA_000404065.3 Pinus taeda
AAATAAAAAATATTAATTGTTTAATATTTAAGGAATATTATAATATTTTGTAATTTAACATAAATCAATTTAAATATATCTTAACTCTTAACTCTGATTTTATTAAGTGCAAAAAGAGATCAAACCTTTTAGTTAAAATTTTCCTTTGAAATTTAAACTTAAATGATTTATAATACCTCTAAATATTTAATCCCTTTATTCTCTTTGCTACTATAAAATATGAACTAGTTAACAACATTATAAAGAAGAGTAATATTATTTGCCTCTTATGCAAAAAATGATTAATAGCAAAAGTGATTGTATCTAAAATCAAAATTCCCCTCATGCCTATGCATAAAGATCTTAAATTTTTTAATTATTAAAACTTGTGATTTGCAAGATTCCATTTTGTAGGTGACATCATAATAATTTAGATCTTCTTCAACTTTTGAATTTAAGTGTCTACTTCAAAGTATTAAAACAAATTTTCAAAAATATTAAAACAAATAGAATTTAAAGTGTTTAAGTAGGGAGTTTTTTATAGTTGAATTCATAAAGTTAGGATTCAATAAGTGTTTAGTTAAAAGAATGAAATTTCTATTTTGCATTAAAATCATTTATAACAAGATATTCCACAAAAAACGACATCGATTGGCTTTTGTTTGTTGTCTATATTCTTAAATAAGTAATGCATATACAAATGTTCATAAATCTTTACCTTGTATTATTTGACAACTTGATATTTCAAGGCCTTATATGATTCATATATAAGTTGCCCATAAAATCAAGCTAGCTATTAAAGGTAGGTAAAAATGTTTAAAAAAAAAATTAAATGTTTTAAATAATGAAATTTTCATAAATTTTAAGATTTGATGTGTGTATTGTTTTTCAGAATATTGAAATTTGATGTGTGTAACTCTTATTGCAACTTGGTAACTATAGTATTTTTTGAAAATTATATTATTATATTTTAAAATAAATTTTATTATGACAAATCTCTTATACCCATAAAAATAGTCATTTCTTCTATATGCCTAATAGAAAATATTAAATTTCAATTTCAAAAAATTTATTAATTTTCAAAACATTTAATTTAATAATAATTTTTTTAAAAACTTTAATAAGCTTTTTGAAAATTTCAGAACTAATTAAAAAAAAAATTCAGAACTAATTAAAAGTCAAACTATTTTGACTATAAAATAGTTACAATATACCAGGTATAATAATAATGAAACATACAAAAATAATACCTTCTTATTAATGAAACATACAAACTTAATATCTTTCTTATTAGCAATGACCCATAGATAGAAAGAAAGAAAGAAAGAAAATTATTTTAACGTCCACGAGGCTAAAGATAGCCTGTGGGACATATTGCTTCTTCATTTAGTTGACGTATTCGATCCTTTTCGTGTGAAGCCTCACAATAAACACTCCTAGCTTCTCGACAAACCCTTCGCTAAATAGATTATCCCAAGAGTTAGCTGCTAGAATATCTGCGTAACTTTCCTTGTTATCTTTAAAGGCCTCGCATTCTAAAACGAAATGCTTTTCTATTGCTCCTTTTCCGGAAGAACAAAAAATACGTACTCTTTCCTCCCACACTTCTTTTGGCCTTTTCCAGTGCCCTGTTTCACAATGGAGTTGATGAGAATTAGTCCTTAATTGAGCAATAAGAATTTTGGCTCTCTAATAAATATTGACATCTATGTACGCTTTTTGTTGATGATTATGAGTAGGATTAAACACTTCAATATAATACTTTTTCTTTCTCCTTATCTCCTTATCCCAAATACACTTGTGGAACTTATCCATAACAAAAGATTTTTTCTCTTTATTGTTTATGGCACACATGTTCAAGCAAATATCCCATTTACTAAACCATTTATTATTTTGTTGCATCCAAGTCTTTTTTCTTGTGCACATAACGATATGTCATTAAAGACAACCTTAGGCCATCTGCCCTCTTCCATTTGCTCAATCTTTTTAAATACCTTATGACTCGCACCATAGCAATTGCTTCAATAGGAGCAACCCCTGTTTCGCTTAACAAGGCAACATAAAGAACTACACTTTTAATTTTGAATTTGTTTGTAATCAAATGCTTCTGAATTTTCTCAATTTGTTTCCATTGCATGTCGGATGTACTGTTGGCCTACAATTCACAACCATAGAGAATCACCATAATCATTAGAAGCCCAAAAAGAGTTTGAGTGGTTTTCTAGTCCCATAACTCTGTCTCTCTACACCTATTTTGAAAAGCATAAAATGCTTTCCAACCCCCCAAAGTTCTTTTCTTTCTACAACCATCCCAACTTAGATTTTTGTTGAAGTCAATTTCGAGGTATTTGTATTCCACAACTTCTTCTAGAATGCTACCTTCAAATTAAAACTTATGCTGGTTATGTTTTATTTTTTAGAGAAAACCACTACTTTCGTTTTGCTAATATTGACTTGCATCCCCACCCTTCTACAAAAATTCTCAAGGGATAGTAAGTGCTCTTGCAAACCAAGAGTAGATTTAGCAATAAAAATAAGGTCATCTGCATACAAAAGAAGGTTTATAACAAACTTGCCCAAATGGATACCATCACTCCCTTGCGAATTTCACCACTCCTCAAGCTTGTCAATATATAAACCAAAAAGGGTAGGAGACAATGGGCAACCTTGCTTGACGCCGATATCACTTCTAAAGCTTTCAGAATTTCCTGCTGAAGTTCTAATTTTGACTTTCACCTCTTCATACATCCTATGCACAATTGCTCTCAAATGTTTAGGAACCCCAAGTTCCTCCATTATGTGCCACAACTTATCCCTAGGAACCATGTCAAACACTTTTCTGAAATCAACAAAGCAACAAAAGGCTTCTTCCTTTTTCTCCCAAAATTTTTCAATGATGTGCCTTAAAGTTATACAATGATCAATTGTGGAATGTTTAGGTCTAAAACCTGCTTTCCCTTTAGCACACTTATCTCTTTCTTCTGCCCACTTACTGATTTTATTTTCTAGCATGCTTCCAAATAACTTTGCAAACAAGGGGCTTATCATTATGGTCCTATATTTGGAGGAATTATTGATGTCACCACTCTTGAAAAGAGGTATTGCCAGACTAGTTGTCCAATCTATGGGGAACCCCCGTTGTATGATGTTGTTGAATTTTCTTGTAATGTGAGGTGCAAGAATCTTTAATCCCCACTTTAGATACTCTGCTTGGAGTTTAGCTAAGTCTTTTGCTTTTCCAACACACAACTTCTTGATAACCATCTCTACCTCTTGCACGTGAAGAGTTCAATGTCAGTGTTGATCAAGGGGGGAGGGTCAACCTTGAGATCCTTCTCATAGAGTTGTCTTTCATAGTCAAACAATTTAGAAGCTGTAATATTGTTTTTAGTTTGCATCTTTCTCGGTTGGAGCTCCTTCCAAAATAATTTTGGGGTATTTTTCCCAAGGAAGATTGGTTCTTTCCTCCTTGAAACCATGAAATCAACCTTTTTCTTTCTTAATATTTGCTTGTAAGCTTTGAGCTTTATGTTATCATTGTTTGACTCTTTCCACATTCTCCTTGCCTTTTTGCATTCCTTGTCAAACCAAGCATTAACCGAAAAGCAATTTGTTTCAGACTTCTTAATTTTTTCTCTTTTGCACTCTACAAGTGTGCTTTGAATGAAATGTGTTAATTCATGACTATGAAGGCCATGTTTTGGGATTTTCTCCTTCTCGAAGAGCCTTTCTAACGTTATTTTGAAGGTATTACAATTTTCTGGAGTCAAAAGAATTCTGCCCTTTGAGAGATTTTTTTGAACACACTGAGTTTTTGACTTTGATTGCTTCTTTCCAGTCAAACAGAAACTTAAATAAATTGGCTTGTGATATGATTTTAAGTCCCCAAGCTGATCTGCAATCAAAACTCCCTCCATTTTCTCACACAAACCATGCGAGCAAATTACATAATCTACTACACTTGTTCCATTGTAAGTATTGCAAGTGAAATTACTGAACTTTGCCCATCTAGTCAAACCATTACAAATGACTAAATCGAAGACCCCACATAGAGTAAGCAATTGTTCACCAAAGAGATTACAATCCTTGTCCTTTGAAAATCTTTCCCACTGATGATTACTCTCTTCTGTAAGCCATATAGGGCCATAATCTTCTTTACAACAACGAAGGCTACCTTGCTCACTTGCAGTCTTAGCATTAAAATCACCCACTATAAGGACTTCACCTCGTTGAGAATATGTTGCAATATCTGTTTTTAAAGCTGCAAAGGGATCTTTTATGGTCAAGCCCTCTACTCTTGTAGATTTTTGAAACTTGCAGCACAAAATAACATGCTGCAATTTTGATGTGATTTCCATTTTCTGATATTTTAAATCAAATGAATTGTTTATTTGAGTCTTCTTTTTCTAACTGAATGAGACGACCTTCTTTTTCCCTCACTAATACCATGATACCCCATGTCTTTCGCCATTCCCTGCTGCCTTGTTCCGCACTGCAATCTTCCAATATCCTTCAAACAAAGGTGTCTTGCACCCTTCATGCACATGTGTTTTTATGGGGCAAATTATGTCTTTACCTTTCGCAATAGGCCCTAACCCAAGTCCTCATCTCCATGGGTAACCTTTGCAATTCCAACAAACTAAACTTAAGAAAACCTGGGTATGGCTTGATTGCTATCTATTTTAACATGCAAGACTCACAGTTGAGTCTTTGTCCCTGCTTTCCCATACTGACCTTGCTCTGTGTTTCTTGTTGAAGAATTTGTTGTCTCGTCTTTGTTACCATCTTGTTGCTCTGTTTCAAAAGGAGGTCCAAATCGCGCTATCACAATTTTACCCTTATAAATCCATGCTCTCTTGCCTTCATCTATTGCTGCCCTAACCTTTGACATTTCCTACCTCATTTTCTCTTGTTAACTTATAGTTAAATCTTCTTCTAGAAAAAAAACAAGAACCCCTCAAGAGATGTTTCTTTCTTAGAATGATATATTTATCATGAAAGCTAGGCATGATGACTTTTATGGGCTTGATTCTTACCGTTAAACTTTACTCACCCTCCATGCTTGACATATTTGTCCTTGCCATAGTAACTTGTCTTTCAAAACGTCCCTTGCAAGATTAAGAGTACATTCATTTTTCCCATAATCTTTCACCCCTTTAATAATTATGTTTGCTACTCTATTTTGTCTTTTCTCGCTTTCTCTATCTTGCATGCCAACCCAAATGTTTGTTTTTCATTCAGTGTTAAGAAAATTGCTATTACATTCAGTGTTAAGAAAATTGCTATTACTAAAACTTGAACCCAAATTGTCATAAACCTAAGAGCCCATCTACACATTCAATCATGTTAATTTTGAAGTAAAAAAAAAAAAAAAACTGTCACATCAACATGACAACTTAATAATCGAAACCTTCCTCATTAAACCTAAACGCCCACGACAGATCCACGTGATAATGTGGATAACCCATGAAAGGGAATGCTAAAACAATCACATTCATATCCCAAAGCCTTTCCATTTTGGCTAAAGGTAGTTCAATCATGGATATTGGGTACAGCCCGAGGATCCATCCATACACAAGTTGTGTACTTCTTTTAATTAAAGATTTGAGTTACTAGTTGTGTACTTGATTTATTAAAGATTTAGAGTTACACCTCTGCTCTGCAAGCAGCAGCTGTAACCCAGTAGAAAAATGGGTCGCGACAGCAGCCGAGAAGAAGTGTTTTTATTAAAGATTTGAGTTACTAGTTGTGTACTTGATTTATTAAAGATTTATAGTTACACCTCTGCGGCAAGCAGCAGCTGTGACCCACTAGAAAAATTGGTCGCAACAGCAGTCGAGAAGAAGAAGCAGCAGCGATTTATTAAGTCCCCAATTCGACTTTGAGGCCACGGCTTCCAGCGGTACGTTTCAAAATGTTCTTGTTTAACGCTCTGTTTCCCTTCTAAATATTCTGCAAATTTATATAATTTTGCATGGAGTTCTGGGAAATGAAATCTAAATCGACCTCACAAATGTAATCTAGTATCATGCTAATCGAATCTAAATCAATCCCAGTATCATGCATGCATGCTGTTTTTTGTCTACACTAAATCATATGGTGTATCTGGAAGAAGTTGCTATACAAATATTTCGAGCTTTGAAGCAATATGCCTGAAAAATAAATCCACTTTTTAGCAAAAATATGCTATTGACCGCCTAAAAAAAATATGTTGTGTCGCCACAATAATGACCCGACCCACGTTCAAATCCTTGTTAGCACAAGGCTCTGATCATGTGTATGAATTGGCTGAACTTTACTGGGTTAATGCAGAGTTAGGATTCATAACATTTCACATGATAAAAGAAAGTGTCCATCCGTATGGAAAAAGATAAAAAATTACAAGTTACTCTAAGCTGAGAAAAGGATGATGGATTTCTTAACTCTCTTGCTTATTCATTTTTTTCCATTCAAAGAGATCAGTAAGCATTGAGAGGGATCTTTGGAGAGTAGATAAATTAAAACCCTATGGTAAATGTATGATTTTTGGTTTTTACTCGTATTGTTAGTGTGGACCTACAATTACAAGTACAAAGATTAAGGTTTTCAAAGAGGCACAGAGACATTTATGCTTGTTTTATTCAGCCGACCTGCCCATCTGAACCTGTCAGAAATTCATCCTTCGTCTACGTGCCTTTCGGTAGCTTAGGGTTGTTTTCCACATTCCATTTTGGCTGGAATTTGTAAGTGAAGTTAAATTTTTTTTTTTTTTTTTTGGCAGATGCAATGTAGTCAATGGTATAGGCCTAGTGACTACAATTCGTGACCTTTATTGGAAAAAAATGAAATTCGCCGTATATTAAGTACTGGCAAATTTCATGACTATTCAAATTTGCTGTGCCCCAGGCTTTTCATAAAATTTGAAGAATTTGTTAAGCCATTATATATTCTTTTTCCTAACAAAAATCACCGCAAATTATCCCCCAAACAATATGGTTTTGAGCAATGAATGATATTTAAATAATTTTAGTCTTGACTTATAACTTGACATATTTTTGGATCAGATTTGAAGATATTAAAAATATTTGTATTTGCTTTCAGTTTGAACCCATGAAATTGTAAGAGCCTTGAAATAAAAACATGCAATTAATTAGATTAATCATGCGATTTATAATCAACACGCAATTTATCAACTAATTGACATCAAATTTCAGAAGTATTGAGTAGAGACAACTTACTTGTGGTGATGATGTTCTCACTTGTGATTGCTAGTTGAATTTTGCTCACTGCAACAAAGTCTCGGGGACGACTCTCCACCAAACCGTAGGCTTAGTTGCTCAAAATCTTGCTACAATTGGCCACCCCCGAGCCCTCAATCAATGTACTACAGTCTACTGCCAGGGTATCCTTTTTCTCACAACACTATTCTCTCAAGAGAATGGATGATGGAATGCCTCTCATCTTCCTCACCATCTATTAAATAGAGCAAACATTGGAAGGGGAACCACATGCACACACTCCATGTGTCAACATGCAACTTTACTGTTTTCTTGTTTTATTTATTTTGTTTTCACTTTTTGATAGCATTACTGATTTTCTAATTTTTTTGTTATTTAATTTATATTTATTAGGTTTTAGTATTGTTATTTATTATTTATTTACTATTACTATTTGTTTACTATTTATTTTCTTATATTTTAATATTATATTATATTATTATAATAGGTAAACTTTTTTCTAGGAGCCGGTGATTGGACGAGGCGAGAGTTCCCGAGCAAGAAGATGAACCCTAAAACCAGTACCGACGCCGCGCTTTTGGCTGCTGTTTGGCCGCGGGACAGTTCTGTCGACGCAGGGGAAGAATGCTCCATCGTTATACTTGCCTTCTGCGATGCGCATGTCATCCACGGATTTCAGGTTTTTTCCACCTCGCAAATGCTTCTGGGCCATCAAAGTCTGAAAGCCCCCCTCATTTGTTTAACCCTCGGCCCTGTAGCCGACAGATCATGGACTATTGCAGCCGCTTCGCGCGCGAGCCGACCCCATCAAAATGAAGATATAGCGGCTCAGGAAGAACGTGCAGAGTACCCTCTTATCCATCCTTAGGCAGCGACCCTCAGGAAGAATTTCTTCGTTCTGGAAAGATGCCCATTCATATCAACGCTCTATCTGCTCATCCAGGATAGCTATTACCCTGTTCCAGATCTGCAAAACTTTTTAAGCTTCCTGGATTTGCGTGGACAGATCTCCCGGAAACTCTCCTCGGCGGAATGCATTGACAGGCTTTTTAATCTTTGGACCCTCCCCTCTTCTACTCTCGTTCCCCTGCGGCAAATTCAGGAGGAGAAGGCCCTACAAAGCTCTAGTCCTCTCTCTTCTGAGATTTGCAAAGGCTGGAGCCTGGTAGAAGGAGCCAGATCTGACCCAGATCTGCATGAAGATTCACTCGTATTCCAGATCCAAATCAACCTCTCGGGCAAGACATCAATGTAATGGGCACGCGCAACGGATCTGGTGCAGGACCTTTTGCTAAATCTTGAAGGCCGGCTAGGGATCCCCTCATTTTGTCTCAGACTGGTATTCAAGGGTAAGCAACTAACGACTACCCTTCCTCTCTCTTTTTACAACATTAAGAGGGATGCCTATATTGTAGCTACTTTTCATTTGAGAGGGGGTTCCTTCAGGCAGACCTCCTCTGCCTCTTCTTTCTCTTTTAAAGATGCTGTCCGCAAAGATGCTGCCGATTCACAACCTTCTTCATCAGCAGGCCATCCATCTGAGGCTCCAAAGCCCTTTCTGGTAGACAAATCAGAGGACATTCCTTCCATCAATCTCTCCCATCCTGGGATTGATGATCGATATCAACTGTATGCAGAAGGCGCACTTGTATGTAGATTCAATGGGCTATGGCCTCGCACATCAGATCTATACCAATGGATTCATACCAATTGGACTAAAAAAAGCGAGATACACTTATGTGCAAAAGGATTCTTCATTGTGGTTTTTGACCGAGATGAGGATTATCAGAAGGCCTTAACGGGAGGCCCTTGGTTTTGGGGCTCGGCAGGGCTTTTTCTTACTCCTTGGTTTCCAGACTTCGACCCTTCTACAACTGTTATCACCAAGACTCCCATTTGGGTCAGGCTCCCGAACCTTCTGGTGCATCTATGGCACGTTTCGGTCTTCATAGCAATTGCAGAAACTTTAGGAAGCTACCTGGCTGTAGATTCTTCTCGAAAGGAAAATGGGCTCTACACATATGGTAGATTCTGTGCAGAAATAGATATAAGCAGAGGACTGTCGAAGCAGATTAATCTCAAGTATGGAGATTTCCGTTGGACTCAAACCTTGGATTACGAGAACACAGCTTTCCGTTGCCGCCATTGTCATCAAACAGGACATCTCCAAAGTTCTTGTCCCCAGTACCTCGACAAAAAGAAGACTCCTAAGCGCAAGCCCAAGTCCAAAAGTTGGAACCCCTGTGCGCCTCCTCCGCCTATGTAGGATTCAGACTCCACCAGTTCAGATGAGGAGGAAATAGTTGCAGATGGACTGAACGCTGAGATTCCGCTGGATGCTCCCTTGGATGATCCGGCAAACCCCTCCGTCTCTCAGATTTCCCAGAAACGTTCTCATTTCACTTCTTCCTCAGATTCTGAGAAGGATTTTCTGCCGCCAGGGCAGAACAGTCTTCAACTTGTTTCGGCTCAGCCAAATTCCACTGAATGGGTCAAAGTAAGCAAGAAAAAAGGAAAAAAAAGTCGTGTGACAGTAACAGCCCCCTCAAGGTAGTTCTCTCTGCTTAGTTCCAGTTATTTGTTATTCCATGTTCTCTTTAGCCCTCTCCTGGTTCTTAGCCAAGGAGCAAGGTGGTGCCTTTTTCCTTGGGCCCCCTTGCTTTTTTGCTTCGCTTGCATGCAAGCTTGATTGTACTATACTCTTCTCTTTTTTAATAGAATTAGTCTAATTTACAAAAAAAATAAAAAATTATTATATTATATTATTTATTATTAAGGGACATTACATACTCCCCCACTTTAAGGAACTTCGTTCCGAAGTTAAGTTGAATTATTTAACATTTTATTTTGTTATTTATTACTTCATGTTCGTTGACACCCTCTGTTGAACTAGTATAACCAGCAAGCATCGAAAGTTTCACAACACCCGGGAAATCCCAAGGAATCTCTGTCATTTTTCCCACTTTCGGAACTAGGCATAAGCCTCCCATGTCTGTATCCTAGTCCAAGGTTGGCCACAAGGCTCGCGCCCGACTCAGACCTCATCTGCCCCAAGGCAGGCATCCAGTACGGTATTCAATGACCCTGAGCATTTCGCAAGGTTGGCCCACTCTCTCCACAACTCACTAAGGCGCACAACCCCAAGCATCGAAGTCCTTACACCCCCACCAGACTTTGGCATCCCAATCCAATAACAAGCACCTAGCCTAGAACATCAAGCACTTGGCCTCCTCAAGATGTTCCCATAGCCCTTCAAGAGCTATCCATCAAGAGCTACACAAGGCAAAGGAACCACTGGCATATGTAGTGTTGATTGAGTTTGTCCCCAACCCATATGGTGTTGCTTATTCTCCCTTGTGCGTATGGACTCGCATGAGATCATCAAATAAACCAGCCCTCTTGGCCCATTTGTGATTTCCTGTCAATCACCACATCTCAATATGCAACCAATGTATTAGCTATACCATCATAGTATCATATAAAATAAACTACATGCCAAGTCTTGCATGTCATCATGAGAACATTCATCATTGTTAATTGCAACATTATGAATAATAACCAACTACATGCTCATGCATGCCATAAAACTTGCATGAAAATACCACATTCTTCACTTTATGAAATACCATCATAAGTTATAACATCAACATATTTGCATCAAAGACATATCATGACTTCACATAATAATGAACCACATGTCAATAAATCTCATATTATATAATTCCTATGCCACGTTATGCATATCATATCCATCATGAGTATTCAACATTAAATATCTATCATCACGTACTAAATGAATATGTCAATATACCTCGTCATAACATCATAATGCCTATGCATATCATCATCATCACTATAAGAATATATATTAGATTATATCTGGGGTTGTTAGAGGCTATATTAATTAAATCTAATATATAAGCCTTTAATTATAACAATTATAATATTATAATTATACTGGTTTGCTATATACTGGGACCACCTACAAATAACACTCAATTGATAGGCCACTTTTTGGACCCACAAAACACCAAGAAATTTTCTACACTCGATCAAAGTTCAAACACCACAGCCAGTCCTTCTTTGCTCAAACTGACTCAATCAAATACCATCATAATAATAGAAATTTTGAATACTGTTTACAATCAGAAAGATTCATCAATTAGCTTCAATACACAGATAAGCAAGACAACAACAGCATATAAGGATCTGAGGCAATGGTTAACTTTTGCTTTCCTTTGTTCTGTGGATTATATACCCTGCCCACAATCCTTGTCATTAAAAGAACTCTGTCAAAACAGGTCATGTAATTCTGTCACTAAAACAAGAATATTATTGCAGTTAATATCAAAGATCTTCAAACGTCATCAACAACATACAACTTATCACTATATGCAATATCCAAGTCTTGTTATATTACCAAAGCTTTTATACATTCGGCAACTCGCCCAAAGAGAAAACAGACTGAGGTTTAGTGAAGAGCTATTCTGTCAAAGCAGTGATCTTTTCATACTACAACACAGTGAACCCACCTATTTCTATCCTTTGTGCAATCACCATAGATCAAGGAAAACTCACAAACTTGTGCATTCAGCGAAATAGACAGTCACACTACTGGCAACTCGGATAAACCACTATCACTTCTGCTTTTCCTCCCTCTACTTAAGGTGAATCTAATCACCACTAGGGGTTTCCCTAAATAACACTCTTAAATGGCATTTTAGTTCGTATATGTGCTGCAGGGAAATATCCTGTTTTCGGTAGACGTAGGATAGCTCTCAATGTAACATAGGTATAATGTACTAGAATCTCCTTCTCATGGATAGACAAATCCATAAATTAATGAGTTTGTTACTAATCATCAAACTATTGTTTCCATCATGCAAATGGAGCTATTATCAAAACGAAGCACGTATTTTCAGACAGTAATAGAACAGAGGAAGCTCTGAAATTAGCGTGTTTACTAAATACATGGACAACATTCAAATAGGGCAGCAAGAAGACAGAGTCACAAATCTGAAACATAATTGAGATGTATTTTCTTTGAATTTGAAGAAATCACCTAGGAATAAAAATAGTCCCAGTTCAAATTTTGGTTATTTATTTATGTAAACACCAATGCAACCAGATACATAAGCCTTTGACAAGTGCTGATGGCAAGTATAATGTTCGGAAGTCAAATTCTAAGTCAATTTCAAAGTGGTGAAAGTGATTCAAGAATCAAAGGCAAAGCTTCCCACTTGCTATCTCAACTCTAAAATCATCATACAACTGAAAATTTTCGTTCATACATTTTGTCAAATAGTCTGTATGCATCCATCCTGACGGGATAGTCATGGTGATTTCACTAATCTGAAATAATGTCCAGATATAATCCAAATGAAAATATGCCTAGGGATTTGTTATGATTTGTCAATGTTAATGCCCATACCAAGACTCATGCTACAACTGGCATATTCTTCAGATTTATTAAAATACTTTAAGAAATTCAAAAACTTTTGTGACACATAGTTATGGAACTATAAACTTTTAGGCACAGAAAATAGGCATTCCAACTTACAAATTTGAGTCTAAACTTGCATATAAAGTGGGCATTCCAGCCTACAAATTTGAGCTTAGCTGTTGAGCAGATGCAAAGTTTTCAAGAACACATTTCGTCAAACGGTTAGCATGCAACGTCAAAATCCATAATTCCTCCAATGTTTCAGCTTGAAAATTAGACTCTAACTTTACATACCCATGCTATGGTAATTCATGATGAATTTAGGAGTGACCCCACACCGAATTCACCAATTTAATTCTAGAAGGCAAAGGATATGAGAAAGTCTGATCAGATGCCAAAAATATTATTACGAACTGCTAATAGCACATATGATCTGAATTATCCACGCACAATGAAGTGAACCAAGTCCAAAGAGGCATCAATTCAAACGGAAAATAATTGACAAAGCCATTCATATGCAACAAAATATGCACATGCAGGTCAAATGAGTAAAATGAACGACAGAAAAACGCCCTAAATTTAAACCGATACCCATCGACGGATTTTATGTGAAGGCAAATTCCAGGAACGATGCTAGATTTCCGACTTTAAAAATAAACCTAAATTTTATCAGACAGATTATTGCAGTATATCGAAAACCAAAACATCAATGGATTCAAAAAAGTTGGACAAATGCTAGTTTACCCTGAATCTAGGTCAAATTCCAGTAAGTCGAAAGTATTGACAAGTTGAAGAGATCTCTACAAATTTCTCCGCACATTCCCTGAGCATTAAAAATGCCGCATTGTCAACATTTAAGCCGATTCCCAGAAATTAAGGTTATTGACCCGAACTTGTGGGACAAGGGTGACTCATATCATCCCGTTTTTCTAGGTAAAAACAACTCTAAATCCATAAAGAATTATAGAAATTATATTGAAAATTAGAGTTCCATTTTATCCTTTCAGTTAACCCTCCTGAATTTTCCACATTAAATTAATAGCCTTCTGTATTAGTTTAGCTCCCATCGGTTCTCTGTCATTCGATGAATCAAATGAGCATGCTTATTATTCAATCTAGTATTTTTGCCTCTGCTTGCTTAAGTTTTTATTTTTTCCCATTCCTATTAAGCATAGGAGAATAGAGTAGTGTAGAGCAGAACATGCGCTTAAACTTACTGATGAAATGCATGAATCAGAGGGCTTAGCTAATAGATACAGGGTAAACAAGTCGATTAATTTAATTAAGACATATTCTGACTGAATTAGGGTTAGTCTACTAGGAGAATATGCCCATATCGGAGAATTGTTCATCATATATGAGAGTGGCGATTGTAGTTGTTGATGAAGAAGAAGAAAGATGTGAGATCGATGTTAAGATTGAGATTGATCACCCAACTGGAAATTTAAGTAGAATTGATAAGTGGAGAAAGAGATAGACCAAGAAGAGTTTTGTATATTTTGTTATTGATTAAATGGACAAAATAGTGCCGAATTCACAAGCAATTATATTCAACTATAATAAACTTAAAGTAATTTGCAACTTAAATACAAATATAAATAACATATAATTATACAAGGGCTTGTAGGTTTCAAGAGTTGGATTGAACACAAAATATAAAATTTAGATATTAGATCATTTTTTTTTGTTACATTAAAATGCCCATAGGCCGTAAGGGTTGAGCCTAGCTCTGATACCATATGTAAGAGCCCCGAAATAAAAACATGTAATTAATTAGATTAATCATGCGATTTATAATCAACACACAATTTATCAACTAATTAACATCAAAATTCAGAAGTATGAGTAGAGACAACTTACTTGTGGGGATGATGTTTTCACTTGTGATTGCTAGTTGAATTCTGCTAACTGCAACAAAGTCTTGGGGACGACTCTCCACCCAACCATAGGCTCAATTGCACAAAATCTTGCTACAACTGGCCACCCCCGAGCCCTCAATCAACGTACTACTGCCAGGGTATCCGTTGTCTCACAACACTATTCTCCCAAGAGAATGGATGATGGAATGATGGAATGCCTCTCATCTTCCTCACCATCTATTAAATAGAGCAAACATTGGAAGGGGAACCACATGCCACACACTCCATGTGTCAACATGCAACTTTACTGCTTTCTTGTTTATTTCTTTTGTTTTACTTTTGATAAACTTTACTGTTTTTACTATTTTTTTGTTTATTTTTATTTATATTTATTTAGAGCTTTAATATATGTTATTTTATTATTTATTTACTAACACTATTTGTTTATTATTTATTTTCTTGTATTTTAATATTATATTATATTATTTATTATTTTTATTATTATTATTAAGGGACATTACAGAAATTATAACAAAATTTGCATAATTTTGCTATCTGAACTTCTTGGTGATTTTTTCTTCTTTTTTTGCACTGCTGAATTTATGCAAATTTCAGTGTCCCCAATTTTGGTGACAAACATGAACCAGTTGGCTTAGAAGCGCTGGAGTAATTTGAAAGAATTTTGTTATGTGCAATTAAATAGAATCAGTTTCTCTTGTGCCAAAAGCATTAAATTCATTACATTAGAAGACAGTTTGGATAAAAATGTTAACTGAACTAAAATAACTGTCAGACATGTCCCTTGAAAATTTTAATTGAGATCTCTGTTAACTGTCCAGCACCAGTTGACAATGAAGGCCTAAAAAACTGTTAATAGAAAATACATCTAATTATTTTCTTCATACTTTTCTCTGAATAATTCAAACTCAAAAGACCATTAATTACAAAATACGGAGTTTGGCATGTAATGGGCATTCTATTTGGAAGGATTCCTCAACTGTTCCATGTTTGAGAGTACCTAGGATTTAACAGTAGATGTTTCATGTACTGGTCTGTAGAGAGGCATAATTAGCATCATGTTAAATCTCTAATACCAGATCTGATTTATTTATAGGATATACCTCAACGATTCTTTTATACCCAGAAATTATTTAATCAATAAAATATGAAACCTAGTCGAGAATAAAATCAGTAGTATTTTTAACTTTCGAAAAATAAATGCAGTGGAAATACAATAGGGAAAATCAATCACACTAAAACAGAAAATTCTGCCCAAAATAATTTTTCTTCACTTTAAATTACTTAGGAAAATTAGGGCCTAGACCCACAAAAGATCTAGAGAAAAATTACAATTTTGTTGGTACCCACAAATAATATAGAGAAAAATTACAATTGTTGGTACTTGGAAATTGGCCCCTATGGGAAAATTGGCCTCAAGGAATTCGGCCCACTGGAAATTGGCACTCTTGGAAGAATTCAGTGTGTGGAGAATTTAGCCTCCCTCACTAGCAACTCGACCTCTCCTTTTCCTCTCGTTTGGCCTCTGTGCCCTTGAGAAATTTGGCCCCTGGATATTTCGGCCCTCCTCTTTAGCTAACTCGACCTCTCTCTCCTACACTTGGCTTTCCCGAAAATTTCTCTCATATTCCCATGCAGCAATCCTTTTCCCTTCGTTTCAATCCAATGTTGCAAACATCAACATCGGGATAAAATTGACGAGGGTCCAGAAAACCAAAAAATCATAAAAATCGAGAAAATATTCGTAAAAATCGGCAAGCATCGACGAAATTAAGATACCACCAAAATATTGGTTAAATCGACAAACATCGGCTAGGCCAAAAAATTGCAATTTCATAATAAAATCGGGATGTTATCGAGATGTTTGCAACACTGTTTCAATCTTTCTTTGAGAAAATCGCTCGCAACAATAGCACTGTAATTGTGTCTTCATCCTCTCCCATAGCTTCCCTTCATAATTTCTCCATGGGGCAAATCCCTAATCTCGAGAGTGATTGAGGGTTAGGAATAAATCCTAGCTTTCTTTGATCAATGGTGGAGATAGATCTAAGTCACTTGTTGGAATTTCCACTCTCCTCAGGTCTATTCTATGTCTAGACTAGAAACATAAACACACTGAAGATGCCCAACAACTTTAAAGTACTTTGCACAATGGAATATAACAATAATGAGATCAATAACAATACACAATATTTATGGCCCAAAACACGTTCCTTATTAGTTCTTCAATAAAAAAACCTTAGGGCTCTTGTACCAGAGATCATGGCTCTTTACAAACCCTACTACAATGCTAATATACATAGGTCAGTCCTTTGATTGATACAACTAAGGGTTCAAGCCCAGTCTATCAAGCTCTCATCTGCCCGATAAATAAATACAATCAACTATCCTTTGCTTATAAAAAATACAACCAACATAATACTAAACTCACCTAGGCTTGCTCCTTTTAGCCCATGGTACACTACAACTGACCAATTTTCCTTTGCAGCCAACTGTTAACCACCAGTATCCTTGTTGTAGCCCTCTTCCTTTGCTGCTACAGTCTTTTTTGTCCATAAGGTCTGCTCCTTTAGACCACTATCCAGATTCCAGTTGCTCTTCTTTCTTTTCAGGCCTACTAGTCCTTTGGTAGGCATTTCTTCCCTTCACCAACTGTTGTCTTGGCTTGGCCAAAATTTCTTCTAACCCTAGCCAACCTCGTGTGCCATAGTTTAGGCCTCAGATGCCCTACTGAAGGCCTCGGCCTATACTCTAGTAGCCTTGATCAGGCCTCGACCTATTCTATAAACCTTTAGGCTTGCAAACTCCTCTACTAACATTTGAAATTTTGACGAGTCTCCAGTGCACCGTATAACTCCTCGACCCCTTTCTTGTAGACTTCTGCGGCCCTAACCAGGCCTTCCTGTGCCCTCGACCACCATTACAGGCCTCCTACAACCTGTGGCCTCTTACCTGTAGCCTTTTGCGGCCCTAACGAGGCCTTTTATCCCATAATCGTTCACTTAAAGCCAACCTTGGCCCTCCACAAGCAGACCCTCTACCTACTGCTGCTCTCTTCCTCGACCTCTCTAGCTTAGACTGCGGCTCATCTAGGTTACGACTAGGGAAAACTAACCCTTCTTCTCCACAGATCAAACTCGGCCTCACTGAACTTAGTCGTTCAAGATCTTACTCAACCTTCTAGTCTTGTGCAAGCCTCCTCTACTAACACTCGACCAACCTCCAGTGCACCCTATAGTGCCTCGACCCCTTTCCTGTAGACTTTTATGGCCCTAACCAAACCTTCTTGTGCCCTCAACCACCATTGTAGACATCCTACAGCCTGTGGCCTCTTTCCTGTAGCCTTTTGTAGCCCTAACTAGACCTTTTATACCATAGTGGCGTTGGAAAAGTAACTAGCTTCGGTCTTCATAATTGTCTTTGTACTCATGTCATTATATATATATCTTATGTAACAAAAGAAGAAAGAAAAATTATTGTTTTCAAGCATGGGTTTCATGCTTCTTTTGATTGGTCAACTAGGTTAAGCATGTTATTCATATTTCTAGGGATTGTCATGAGTCAACAAAGTCAATTTCAATTGTATAAGACCCTTTTGGGCATATTATATTATGCAAAAGAATCTATTTTTTAGTCTATAGAGTCAAGAAAGCATCCAAGTTCAAGTTGTTCCTGCCAAGATGAAGTCGGCCTAGTAATGGGCTATTCGACCACATGTGAAGTGTATATAAAGGAGATGATTCAATTCATTGGAATAGACATAAAAAATTTGATTTGAAGTTCACTCTGCACCTAAATCAGAAGAAGAAGAAGAGCGAAGGCAAGAAGAAAGGAGGAGAACCTAAGCGAAGAAGAGAAGTTTGATTTCTGACCTATTTGGCTCACACCAGTGAGACTTTTAGGGTTTTGTTGAAGTTGTAGGTCTGAAACTACAAGCTGAAGTTGCAGACATGATCCAAAAGGCCGAGATTTTGAAAGTTGCAGAAGGAAGGCACTTTGAAATTTGTTGACTTGGGTGGATCCTAAATCTATTGAAGGAGAACTTTGGAGGGCTGACTTGGTGCTTGGAGGAGGTTTGACTTTGGTCTTTGGGTCTTGAAGGTCTCATTTTGATCTGATTCTATAAGAAGGAGATTGTTCGGGTTTTCCCCAAGTTGTGGGGTTTTGCCCTGGAGTGGAGCCTATATCTTATGTCTATTGTCTCTTGTGAGCTTCAATTTTTTTGATAATTGCTTGATGAAAGAGAACACAAATAATTTAATAATAAGCCAACAAAGTTCACAAGTAATTATCATGTCAAGGATTTTGAAAAGTGTAACTAAGTTCAGTCTTCATAATGACATATGTAATTATGATTTTATGTAATTGATGAAAAGAAGAAAAATAAAATTATTATTGTAATGCTTATCTCATGGGTTTCATGAGCAAGGAATTTTATTTTTAGTAATGGCTTCCATTGTGAGCCTTTAGGATTTGTCATCTAGTCATAAAAGTCAAATTGAGTCAATGTCATGTATGAAGGACCCTTCTTGGGCATGCTACATTTTGTACGAGCCATTAAATAAAGTATGAAAGCCCTCCAAGACAAGCACAAGACCTCTCCTATAAGTTGGCTTCAAGAAGGATAATAATATCTTCACCAAAGAACATGTCGGCTCACCTACATGTCATGTCGGCTTATTAGCATGGGAAACAACTATAAATAGGGCAACTCGGCCTTATTTCAGAGACATAATTTCTGTGATGAATTTCGGTCAAGGTCTGATATAGAAAGGGGTGCGAAGGTCAGCGAAAGAGAGTCTCCTAGCAGCGTGAAGAAAGTAGGAAGAGCGAAGTTTTCTTGGGTCTATTTTTGGGCTAAAATATAATCGACACATGTAAGAATCTGCTGTCACCTATTGCAGACAAGGCCGAGGTATTTTAATTATCATAAGAAGGCAGATTTGGGAAAAGAACAAGTGTATCCTCAAGCGGAATTGAGGAAGGACAATCTCCTAGTCAAGCAACAATCTCCTAGTCAAGCAAAGAAGGAAGATACCTGCAAACAACTCACACGTGAGAATTGCAAGGGTTCAAGATAAGCCGAGGTTGCAGATCTGTGGATGAAACCGAAATTGCAGTAGTGTAGACGGTTTGACTTGCATTGACCATAGGAGAAGGAAAGAGCAATAAGTTTGTTTCAAGAAGGATTTTATCAAGGAAGCTTTGTAACTTGGTCTTGGAGTGGCAAAGAGGTCTAGGGTCTTGGTCTTAGTATTTGTCAATTGGAATCTCTATAAGAAGAAGAATTTGTTTGGGTTTTCCTCTCAAGAAGTAGAGGTTTTGGCCCTAGCTGATAACCTATATTCTGTCTCTCTTGTCTCTTTATGGTTTATGCATTGGTAGCTGTTTGATGAAGAATAACACTATAATAATATATTATATAAGTAAAAGAAGATCCTAATCTAAGAAGTAAAATGCACTCACAAGCAGTTATCAATAGAAGAAAAATGACCTAATCTTGATGCCCAAGATTTGTCAACAAAGGAGAATCAACTTTAAGCTACATCCACTTTGATATTCCAACAAGTGGTTCACTTAAAATTAGCTACAATCTTCCAACACCAGAGATGAAAAACTATACTCTAAAAATCTTAAGCTCGTGAGCTAAACTACTCTTCCCAATTTGAAACACTATGATCTGGCTAAATCTTATGTTGTTTTCAACTAAGAAGGTACAAGGCGAACCATGTCTACCCATGGGGTAAGTGGAGAAACCGAAGTAATCTGCATGATGAATCAATACTCGCCGAAGGACCAAGGCCCTGCACTAAAAAATGAACCAAAATAGAGAAGCTGGTATTCAACCAGTGTGTCGCAAGTGCTGTAGCGACTGCAACACCCTCCAAAATTTTGGCTTGCACTCAAATTTCAGATCCTTCCTTGGTTTTTCCTTTATGGTTGCAAACACTGGAGCTCATTCCGTGAGCTCCCATAGAATCTTTTCACCTCTTTTACTTGATTGACCAACTGTCATCTTTTGGCATGTTGATTGCTTTATCATGCTTGCGGTCCTATTCTGGTGATTTCGAAGGTTTATCTTTGTGTGTTCGAGTTGTCCTAGCTATGTAAACATTGGTCGCACTCGTACACAAAGTTTTAAGCACTGTTGCACAAGTGTCGTCACGGTTGTCCTAAGGTCTATCTCAAGTGTCGCATTTGTCGCTTTTAGTTCTAGACAGTCTCACAGAGGGTAATGCTTTGTCTTGTTGTTCGGTGGTCTATGTTGTCGTGTCGTCGAAGTATTCTAAGTGTGTGATCACAATGTCAAGTTCATCACAAATTCACTTGCCTCCCACACTTTTAGCCATTTTCCTGAAAATCCTTCCGATCGGACAACTCCCCTTCACTAGACTCCAACTGATCTGCACATTGTGTAGTGTCAATACTCAGTGTTGCTGATTTGCTGCTTGGAACTGTGCAATGCACAGAGACTGTCCTCTAGGACAGTTGCACTACGCAATCTTAAAGTTGAGTAGCCTGTCTTCCTTCCCAGAATTGCGCAGAAGCTACCTCAAGCCCGACCGGAATTGCGCATTTCACAAGATCAATCATCAAGCCTTCTCCCTGCTTGATGGAACCCCACAATGCTTAGAAAGACGAGCTTGCTTTCCTCCATCAACTGAGACTTATTGATCCCAGAAACTGCGCATATTTGTCTTCTCTGGTCCCTCTGCTGCCTAGTCCTTCCTTCCCTTAGAAAACTGCGCAAACTTGCCTCCCAGGGTCTCACCTTGCAGCTGCCACTAATGATCTCAATGATGCAATCCTGCCTCCTAGTGGCCTCTGCACAATTTTTCCTGACATTGAAGACTATGCTCCGGAGTTCCTCAGTCAAGCCTGAGCTACGCTTTGCATAGTCTCAGTGACCAGTTTCCCTCCCTGTCACCTGGAACTGTGCAATGCGCAGTTGCTGGGCCCTCTTCCTAGCGTGTCACCTGTCCTGGGCCTAGTCCATGGATAGCAATGCATCATTTTAGACCAGCGTTCCACGGGGACTCGCCCCCCCCCCCTAGGGGTCTAGTTTCCTCGCTCCCCTGTGCTCCGGGGACTTGGGTATGAGTAGGGGACGTTTCCCCACGCTCCCAAAATGGAGGAAACTCAGGGGGACGTGCCAGGGAAACGTTTCCCTTCCCCGAGGGGACGTTTCCCCACGCTCCCAAAAAAATGGCCTTGCTTATAGTTTATGATTTAATAGACCTA
>APFE030960515.1:212705-225757 GCA_000404065.3 Pinus taeda
TTAATAAATTATATTTTATATTTATAAATTTTTAAGACCTTGACGCTCCCCCACGTTTCCTAAAAAATGGTAGGGAGCTTTTGCATAGGCCGCTCTCGTGCCCCCTCGCTCCCTCGCCCCCTCGTCCCGGAACCTTGGTGGAACATTGTTTTAGACTAGGAGGTTTTGGATTTGATGTCATCTCGTCATGAGTGAATTGTAGGAACAGGTACACTGTTAGATCATGGTGAGACGATGAAGGAAATGAACAAGGAGCGAACATGCTAGAAGACTTACTTGCAACTGGATGGACAAAAGAAGCTCATGAAGAACAAGCAAATGGAACACATGCATGCAATCGCCTTTCAAGACCACAGATCGTTGAAGACCCCGCTGTATGCGGAGGAGGAAAGAAAGCACATCCAAAAACACATCCATCACTCAGTAGCAACAACAACTTGACATTGCCACCGCAACAAACCAATCCATGTTAGCAGTGTCATGTCAAGATGTGTTATGCGTTGTCAAAGGCCACATCACTATTATGAGCCATATCTGTTGTAAATCGAATGTAATGTAAAGTGAAAGTCCAATGGACACACAGGAATATGAAGAGTCATGTCAGTTGAAAAGTCATAGGAAGTTGAACGGTCATGAGGGTAGTCTAAGAGTCATAAGGGTCAAGCGTCACCCTTGGTTATATATACCCCTCCCATTGTATGAGCAAAGATTTTTCACCTTGGTTTCTCCCATGAAGCATTGAGGGTTGTCAGTTAGTTCTTTGAGGAGCGAGGAGTGGCTCCAATGTCCCACTACTGGGGCTAGTGATGTATGGTGTACATGTGTCTTGGAATTTTTGCTTAATACAAAAGCCTGTTAAGGCCAACACATTTTCATGCATGTTTTGTAGATGTTTGTAAGACTGTTCTTTCGGCATTTGTGATTCGTGTTTGTTTCACATGTACTAAGATAGTTGAACTACTTTAGTTGTTTTAGTACTTACGTTGTTGGGAATGCGCTGTACTGGTTATCAACTTATCACTATTGTCTCATCCTTGTGGACTATTCCGAAGGATACTAGACAAACCTTCCTTGTTTACTGGTTATAACGAACGTCACATCCGTTGTGGACTACTCTGCTCGATGGTGGACGTGTCTTCCCTTGTACTTCAGTTCTAACGATTGCTGCATCTGTTGTGGACTATTCTGCTGGATGCTGGATAGACCTTTCTGGTTCGCGTGTGTCTCTTCCTGGGTGGTACTATTACATCTCACTTAGAGGCTCACTTTACTCTCCCCCCTTTGCAGTAAGAGAACCTAGACACAGTTACATTACGCATTCATTAGGCATACTCACCTCGCTTTTTGAAGATACCAGTGTAACACTCTCATGTGCTGAACAACAAGAGCTAAGACAAATCTCTAAGTAAATGACAACCGAGCCATCATACCGGATGGGACTCTTACACCAAATAGTGTGAGGTCTAATTGGGACTTCATATCAGGGAGATCCCTTGAATGTTGGTGGATCCAACACTGTCAACAGTAGTATACCTTGCGGTGGGTGCAAAGGTTTCTTCATAATCTATGCCTTCCTTTGAGAGAAACCCCTTGCAACAATCTAACTTTGTATCTGTTTATACTTCCATCAACAACGTGCTTGATCTTGTAGATCCATTTGGAGGTGACAACTGATTTGTCACTAGGTCTAGGAACGATTTCCCAAACCCCATCCTTCATGATGGATTGATATTCTTCTTGCATTGCCTTCTTCCATACTTCTTAATGAGCAACTTCTTCAAATGTAGATGGTTCAACTTCAATCAATTTTGTCATATATGTAGCATATCCAAAATATCTTTTTGGCCTTTTGTTTTCTCTAAAGTTTCCTTTCGCAGTTCCATGTCCTTCAACATCTTCAAGAGTAGCTTTTAACCAATTTGGCCTCTCCCTAGTGTTTGGTATGATCACAGGTTGAATAGGCTCACTTTGTCCTTCTTCTTCTTCTTGAATTGTAGAAGGATCGTCATGGCGTATTTATTTCTTTGAATATTGGTATATCTTCTCCATTGGAATCAATAAGGATATCTCTGGATCTTTTTTAGGCATGATTTTTATCAAATATAACGTCCCTTCTTACTTCAATAATGCTTCCTTCCTTGATGTAGATTCTATATTCTTTTGAGGAGAGACTATAGCCAACAAAGATCCCTTTGATGCTTGTAGAATCTAACTTCTTTCCTTTGTCCTTTGGAACGTGGATATAGGTAGGACTTTGAAAGATTCAAAGATGATCCACACTTGGCTTCTTCCACATGAATGCTTCCTCAGGTGTCATATTCTCAAGAATTCTACGAGGAATTCTATTTTGAATAGATACTGTTGTCATTGCTGCTTTTCCCCATAGAAATTTTGGTAAGTCTTGATCAAGGAGCATTGTTTGTATACCTTCTTCAATTGTCCGATTCTTTCTTTCGACCACTCCATTTTGTTCGGGATAGTAGGGAACAATGAGCTCCCTCTTAATTCCTGATTCTTTACAATATGCAATCAATTCTTTAGAAGTGTATTCCCCACCATAGTTGGATCTCAAAGTCTTTATTTTTCTTTCGGTTAGGGTTTCCACTTTAGATATAAAGTCCTTGAATTTTCAAATAGTTCATCCCTTTTTTGAGAAGCTAGATTGATGTCTTTCTAGAGCAATCATCAATGAATGTTACATAGTAAAGATGACCTCCAAGTGATTTGTCAGACATAGGCCCACACACATCAAAATGAATGAGGTCTAATATTTCTTTAGATCTTGTTTCACTATTTGCAAATGGTTTTCTTGTATGTTTGCCCAAAGAACATCCCTTGCAAACTCCTACACGATCTTCTTTGATATTGGGATGCCATGGACGAATTGATTAAGAGTGGGAATGACCTTGTAGTGTAGATGACCATATTTTCTATGCCATAGCTCAAAGGGACTGATTTCGATATGAACTAGAGCTTGAGGAGATGGTGTTATGACTCTATATAAGCTTGCTTCATGAACTCCAATAACCCTAGCTTTATCGATACTTGAATCTTTTCCCCAAACCAAAACCTTCCTATCAACAAAAGCAATTCTATCCCCTTTATCTTCTAAGAAAGAAATTGAAAGCAAATTCTTTTTCAAACTTGGAACATATAGTATATTGATGAGATGTAGCTTAGCTCCATTTTCTAGCTTTAAAGATGTTGATCCCAGGCCTCTAACAACATAGCTTTTGTTGTCTCTCAATTCCACTACATGAGAAGATGGTTCATTTGATAGAGTATGAAGTTGTTTACTCTTCCCTGTCATATGCTTTGATGCTCCACTGTCAATAATCCATGCATTATCATCATTAAGTGAACCTGTAAGTGCAGTCAAGAACCCTTGACTTCTGACCTTGTTGAATAAGTAGTAGAAGATTTTCTTGATCCAACTTCCTGTAGTGTTGAATCCCATTCTCATATAACTTATCATAGAGGGAGTAACCATTTCCTTCAATTCAACAGAGTGATATTCAATCTTTCTTGACCTTAGCTCTGATACCATGTTGAGAAATCAATGCTAGTAGAGTTAGGGTTAGATTTCTCTTTCTTGATAATTACTTGTGAATTATATTGACTTCTTTTATATCTTTGTTATATTATCTTTCACCAAGCAATTACCAAATTATAAGTGTATGTACTATGAAGATCACAAGAACAAGAGACACAAGATGTAGGCACTCTGCCAAGGAAAAACCCCCATCTAAGGGAAAACCTAGTCAAACTTCTTCCTTCAGTAGTTAAGATGAGATAATCCAAGACTCTTCGACCTAGACATAGACCTCCTCCAACCACCAAGTTAGCCTCTCCTTTTAGAAACTTCAACCTAGATCTTCGACCTTGCCGCAACAAAACTTACATCCAACAAATCCAAAATTTCGACCTTCCAGCAATAGAAATTTCGACCGAACACTTTCAGAATTTTGACCCTTCCAACAGTAAGACTTCGATCCAACAACTAGCCCAGTAACTTCGCATAAGAGAGAGAAAGAGATAGCTCAAAACCTTCGACTTGTATTTCGTCCTTCTTCACCTTCAACTTCCCACTTTTCTGCACTTCTTTGAGATTGATCGAACTACTTGAGTTGATGTCTCCAAATGAAATCAAATTGCTTGTATATATAGGCTTTAGGTGAGGTCGAATTGCCCAGATTGAGGCCGACTTGGTGTGGAGGTGTCCAATACCTAATGTGACTCAATTATAAACCTTTTTACATGATTCAAAAGCCCAAGAAGGGTCTTTTTAAATGGACAATGACTTTGATGATTCAGAAGTCCTCAATGTGGACTTTGACCTAAGACATGATGACCTAAGAATGAAACCCATGCTTTAGCAAGTCATAAAAATAAAAATAAAAACATCTTTTTCATTTATTCACTCAAATATAAATATGAAGACTGCACCTAGTTACATCCTTCAATAGCTAAGGACTGGGTTTAGGAGCCAGGACATACTGCAAATCCTCAAAGATAATTTGCAGATAGCTTAGAATTAATAGAAGATATATGTAGATAGGCATTGGGTGGAGTGTAGCTTCAAGGTTGGGGACCTGTTATATCTTCGTTTGCAACCCCACTGACAATCATCACTTAAAAGGAAGGGGGCATATATATTGACGCCCAGATTCTATGAACCCTACAAGATTGTTTGGTGCATAGGAGAGGTGGCCTATGAACTAGAGCTTCCAGAGGGGTGTGAGATACACAATGTCTTCCATGTTTCATGCCTCAAGAAGGCCCTGGGGAAACACATTGTCACTTGTACTAAGCTTCCACCATTGGATGAAGAAGGGGTGTTGATTTTGGTCTTGGAGGAATTTTGGAGGTGAGGGAGTGAAAGCGAACAAACAAGATTGTTAAATAATACCTGGTCAAATGGAAAGATTCGCTTGTCAAAGACGCCATTTGGGAAGGAGAATAAGTGCTCCAACATCCCACATTGAAGTTGCTCGAGGACCAACAATCTTGGGCGGAGAGGACTGTAATGCCCCCATCCATTTAGGAGACATAAGGGGATGATGCCGCTAGCCTAATTAAGTTCCGGGAGGCTAGGACAGGAAGATTAATCAAGGGAACACAATTTGCTTAGGAGAAAACCCTTATAAAAGCTAAAGGGGGGAAATGGGAGATGGGTCTTAGATTAACGAAAAGTCACTTTTAAATTATAAGGTGAGAAAACCCACTAAAGTGATTTATTAAAATAAAAGGTAAAAGGGTGGCAAAAGAGTCAAGTGAGTTATAAAAGGGAAAAATGAAAAGTCTCTTCTCATTCTTGCATTTGTTCACTTGAAAAACTGAATTTTGGATAGATCTTGATAAATAGACTAGGGTTTTTGGAAGCCCTCATTCTGGTTGTTGGTTTCAGTGTTGAAACTATACATCCTAGTTAGTAATGGGGTGGAATCACTCATATTTCGATATTGGGCTTCATTGTTGATGAAGGTAAAGGCAATAGCAGAAATGGAGAAGATTTGAAGGTGTTATCAATTGATTTTATTAGTAGTTGCATTTTGGTATTATCCACTCTCTTATACATGTCGAGTTTATGCTCATTTTGAGTGGCCATTTGTTGGAGGAAATGAGCTGATAATGGTCCGAGCTATCCCTAAGTAGTGGGCTAAGTTATCTTTGAGTAGTATATTGAAATATCACCGAACAATGGGTCGAGTTTACCTCCTTTATTTTGTTGGCTGAGACTTTACCCACAAAAGGAGGCCAAGGTTTCTTCTCCCTTGTTGGTTGAGAGCACTGGTATTTCTGGGTATATATTTCATTCATTGAGGGTCGAATATGAGTTTGTTAGAGGGCCGAGATTAGCCTATTGAAGGGGTTGAGTATCCTCATTTTTCTGGTTGAGTTTACTGCTGTAGCGACCTTACTTCCTTGGGGGTCGAGTTTACTGTTTGAGGGATGAATACTTGATTTTTGGGGGCTGTATGTGACTGTTGTGTGTGTGGGGATAATTTCGGGGTTGCAAAATCATCTTAGAGGGTTGAACTGGAACAACACCTACAACCTAACTGTTTGATGAAAGGAGGTGCCATCTACTCATATATTTTTCTCTTACTTCGCTTTTACAAGTCCCTACTGGTGCTATGTACCATTTATAAGTTTAATATAAATTAGATACTCCCGTGTTGAAGCATTTTCCATGGTGTATTTGTAGTACCGTGTTTAGTTTGATTGAAATAAATTACAAAAATATGCACTACAACCATATGTACACAAATTGTTTGACAAAATCCCTGAGTGGCAAACTTAGTAAAACTCATAACTTTTAGTGGGAAAATTTGAGATATTCCAAGGGGGTATCTTACATTCACTTTGCTTAAGTCCTTCTTGATGCCGTTGTAGAACTTTGCTTTGCTCTTCTTTAGCTTACTTGCAAGGGTAACGTTCTCTGCTTCAGTCTTCTGTTGAAGCTCTTCGTCCCAGAGTTCCTCTTGGATGAAATCATCCCATAACCTGTTCCAATCTAGAAGTTTCTCTTGTGAGACTACTCCTTTGATGAATGGCTTCTCACAAAGTCTGATTCTTCTGCATCGTCTCCTATAGTTGCAAGCTCATCATGAACTTGCGAAATCCTTGTGAGATACGAAGTCACGTTATTTGAACTCCCCATTTTGATGTACTTGAGCTTCTCCCTCAACACCATCTTTTGGTTTTCGTTCTTATTCTGAAACAATGCTTTTAGAGCTTCCAAAATGTCCCATGCAGTCTTCTTTTTAGTGATATGAGGGAACAAGTGATCCTTGACTCCGTCAAGAATGATCAACTTGGTTTTGGCCTCTGCTAGATTATATAAAGCCAAACCCGCTACATCAGTTGGTTCCACATTCTTAGTGTTGGCATGATTCCACAGACCATTCACCAACAACACTAGCTTGATCCTTTCCTTCCATGAATTGTAGTTGGAAAGCCCTTCTAACTGATCCTCAAACCTCAAGCTAGAAACCATCTTAACCAACTGTCCTTCCTTCAACAACATGATAACTCAGCTCCCTCTTAGAGTTGATCCCTGTGCACACTTCTGACCCAACTGCTCTTCAAAGTAGCTCTGATACTATGTTAGAATTCCATGTTCCCGAAGTCTGGTCTATGCCTTAGCTAGGAAACATAAACACACTGAATATGTTTGACTTTAAAACAATTTGCGCAACAGAATATACATTAGCATTTAGATGAATATAATACACAATATTTATTGCCCAAACATGTTTCTTACAAGTCCTTTAATAAGAAAACCTTAGGGTTCTCGTACCAGGGATCATGGCCCTTTACAATCCCAGTGTAATACCCAAAATCAGGTCTGTTTTTTGACCAATACACCTATTCTTGAGGCCTAGTCTATTAGGCTCTCATATGCCCAACCAAAACATATTAAGATTGTCCTTTGCTTAACAAATCAGTTTGTTTTTTGCTGTCCTTTGGGGTTAGCTTCTTCACCTTGTTGTTAGTTTTTTGTGCCTCCAACAACCACCAACAATCTTCTCTTGGCACTAGGTTTGGTCCCTTAGACATCAACTTTTTGACCTTGCTGTTAGTTTTCCTTGCCTGTGACAACCACTAACAGTGTTCTTTTGGCACTAGGTCGGCTCCCTTAGACATCAACTTTTTGACCTTGCTGTTAGTTTTCCTTGCTTGTGACAACCACTAACAGTGTTCTTTTGGCACTAGGTCGACTCCCTTAGATCTTTGCCCCCATTAATACATGCATCCAACACATTTTTTCCTTGCTATAACAGCACTCAGACCTTGCTGCCTACACTCTTGGGCACCGAACAACCTTCAAACCTTCTTTATCTTCTTGCTGCAAACCTTATACAAACCTTGACCTACTCTGTTTGCACTCAGCTAGCTTGTAACAGGGTTTTGACACATCTTAACTAGTTGTGGCTAGTGTTATTTACCCCAACGGATCTTCTGCTAGGTTGATTTCCTTGTGGCCTGTTGACCCTTGGAGTGCCACCTGAAGATTTTTGAAGACTCCATGGCCAAGGATGTACCGAAGGATGCTTGTACTATCAAAGATCATCATATCACTAGAGTTTTTCAACTCTACATCTTTTTCTCATTTTCTTCTATTGTACCCATATTCCAAAAGTTTTCCCTTGCTATAGCAGCACTCAGACCTTGCTGCCTACACTCTTGGGTACCGAAAAACCTTCAAACCTTCTTTATCTTGTTGCTGCAAACCTTATACAAACCTTTACCTACTCTGTTTGCACTCAGCTAGCTTGTAACATGGTTGTGACACTTCTTAACTAGTTGTGGCTAGTGTTATTTACCCCAACGGATCTTCTGCTAGGTTGATTTCCTTGCGGCCTGTTGACCACTGGAGTGCCACCTAAAGATTTTTGAAGACTCCATGGCTAAGGATGTACCAAAGGATGCTTGTACTATCAAAGATCATCATATCACCAGAGTTTTTCAACTCTACATCTTTTTCTCATTTTCTTCTATTGTACCCATATTCCAGAAGCCCTGCGGGAATGATGTAAAGTGATGCTAGTATGATGAGTTTGAGTCATGTAATAGACCTAGGTAACTTGGGACCTTGTCATCCAGTGAGTTTACTCTGAGAGGTTTTTTTTCACTTGGTTGATTATCATTTTCCTTCGAGAATTTAATAATTAATTGAGTTTTTTTCCTTCAAGCATAACCCCAAAGTCAGAGTGCAATTTGAAGGCGGGGCCTTGGGTGAGTCCTAGTGTTTAGAGTCATCGTATCATACCATACTAGATCACTTGTGAAATTTCTTGGAATTTGGTTAGGTCTAGGGGGTCTTTTAAAAAAATTTTAAATTTCACACAGGGTGGAAAATTGAATGTAATATGAATGTAATATGTAATAAGTGATGCCTAGAGAAGTTTTATGGGGTATGTGTGCTCAAAATTACACTTTTCACCCTCAACTTTGTACTATGACACACTTTGAGGAGTAAAAAATGTGTTTTAGACCCTCAAAACCCACTTTTCCTAAGTTTAGTGGGAAATTTGACAATAAATCAAACCATAAATAAATTAAAGCATAAATAAATTAAATAGAGAGAAATAAATAACTTCACGTGAGAAAATGACTTGGAAATTATCTCAAGTCAAAGGACAAGTGGAGGATGATTTGACACCTTGCAGCATAAATTCATGGCCCACTCAAGGAAATCGAATTTTTTGGCAGTGATGAAGCAACTGGTGACTTGGAAAATAGAATTTCGTGAGGAGTTAATGCACATTTTGGAATATCTCATGGATTGGATGGACTATTTGATTGAGGATTTGATGGAGACTTGTCTCCACTTCACTCACCTTAGTTCTCACACATGGCATCCAGAGGAGGAACTATGCATTCCTCAAGGAGATTTATGTTGGGCTCATAGGAAGCATCTACATGAGGTGTCATCACGTGGTTTGATCATGGTGTTTGACTTGAGTTAGCTCCTTGATTGGTTCACACTTGGATTTACTCATTTTCACACTTGGAGAATTCAATTTTGCTTGAGGATATCTTGGTGCCACATATGGAATTCAATTTGGATTGGTGGCTACTTCATCCCTCCACTTGGAGTTCGATTTCCTTCTTGGGATATTCACCATGGCCATTTGTCACTTGGATGCTATATTGGGATTTGCTCCAATTTCTTTATATAATAGAGCTTTGAGCTCTCATTTTGTATCAATTGTTTACTAGCTATTGTGATTGCGGGAGCGCTGTTACTTTGTACACTTTTCAAGAATTGCAATAAAAAGAGTTTGGGGTCCATTCATGGGTGTTCTTCCTTTGGATCATAGTGCATTGTGAGCTTTGGTATAATTTCTTCTATTTATGCTTTGAGTTATTTAATTTTCCATGTATTCTTGTAGACTTGTTAGTGCAAAGCTATTTTGCATTAACGTTTGATTCGAAAGTAGGCTCTAGATGTTGGAAGTTCTAGTTTATTTTCAAATAAATTTCTAGAAGTTTCAATTCATTGTTTGCTTCTCTAAATCTATATGGACTAATATGTGGTTGGAGTATTGTAGAAGAATTATTTTTGTTGGATCAAGTGTGAGGGGAAGTCTTTGGGAGACCAACCCACTCTTGAAGAATTTTCAAAGGAATTCTCATTTGTTATTTGGATTTTCATAGTTCATCTTACGAAGAAGTGTTCTTGCAAGGATTCATTTGAACATAGATTGTATACAAGCAAACATTTCATATTTTAAATCCTTTCAAATAGTGCCTCATTGATTTATATTAGCTACTTGAGAGCATTTTTTAAACTAAAGCAAGTGATGAGGTTCACTCCCATCACTTGATTTGGTTTCTTGTACATTATTTGCATGATATTTGTTTTTTACATGTTCTCTCTACACTAATTGTGTCTTTGTTTTGCAACCCATAGTTGGAGTGTTGATATCAAGAGATTTGAGGAAAACTCTAACTATTTTCTTATAAGAGCTCTCAGGCCTTCAAAGTTCATCTTCTAGGAAGCCGTGGGCATTTGAGGAGGGCTACCATTTAGCTAGGCCATGGGCATTTGAAGAGGATCTCTCACTTGGCAAGGCCATGGACAAAGAAGACTAGCTCCTTTTTTTGTGCAAGATTTTATCTACCATTGGAGGCTAATCATTGGGATACCAAGAGACACCTAACATTTTCAAATTTGAGAGCATTCTTATTGTATTGACCTTAGTTTCTAATTTTGACATTCAAGAAGGAAATCTAGTGCTTGAAAAACTCCATACGTTTTTAAAAGATTCCTTTGAAGTTTTAGTTGAGATCCTTGGAAGGTTTCTCATCTTTGTAACAATGTAATAAAAATACTTAGTTTTTCTTGTGGGAGCTCGTGTTTCAACCAAGACATTTTTTTCTCCTTATTTAGAAGGAGAAACATGTGGGTGGATTGATCTTGCATTGTTTTCTTAGTTTTCATTTTGCATGTCTTAAGAATTAATACAATTTCACTATCACAATCTAACTTTTTAAATTTGATTTTGTTATTAGTTTTCATTTTATGCCTTGCACTTGAAGTTTGCTTTTAAGTACAACTTGGGACTTCACCTTGGAGCAACTTATTTCATTATATGTAAGCATCTCAATTCATGTGGCAAAGTTTGATTTAGCTAATTTGACGATTTGCTTCATGTTTGCCTCACTATATGCTCATTGGTTCATTGCTGATTTATTTTAAAGTTATTTGCTTACTTTGCAAGCATATCATACTTTAAAGCTTCATCTCATACTTTAGTTGGTTGATCATTTGAAAATTTTTGAATCTACACATCAGAGATCCTACTGTAATCACTGGTTTATCATCTCCTACTTTTTATTACATTCAACAAGTTATTTAATTTATAAACAGTGATGAAAAACACTACTGCAGCCTACATTGACATACAGATCATAAACTGAAATAAATATGAGACAAACACATAAGGGACACTGTTATTTTTGGACAAACATTCCCAGAAAAACCCAATGTGGGAAAACCAGTGTAGCAGCTCTGAGGGTTTTCTATTATTAAGCAGTAGTTTTGAATACAACTCTAGATGCCCTCTCGGCTATCCAGTTACAGAGATAAAATATACTGGCTGAAACCTGAGTGAGATTACCTCACTTCACCCGGCAAAATCCCTCCGATCCGGCAAATGGACCGACTATGCCGGGCTACAACTATGCTGCCCCTTTGTAGTCGCTGCGTGGGCCTGCGTGGAGCACTCTGAGACATTGCGTCAGCTCTGCGTTGCCTTCTCTACCTCCTGGAGCTCTAACGTCAGTTTTCTCGGCTAATCCTACTGCTCCTCGGTTGAATTCAAACTTCTGCAGGCACTGTGTCAAGCAATGCATGGGCCCTTTTGGCCCATTTTCAGCCTCCCTTGGTCTGCGCTGCCTCATATGGCTTATATCTGCCTCTCTCTGCGGTGTATTTGGGGTCTCGGAGAAGATCCTCCAACCCCAACTATCCTTGCTCCTCTGTTGCAATTCAGATCACCTGTTTGATGTTCGTAGCAAACCACGCCCCAAAAAAATCAAACTTTTTTGATTACTTGGTGTATCTCCAATTGACCCTCAAGCCTCCTCTTATACTTTTCCTATTGATGAATCAATGGCCGAGATTAAGTCCCCAATCAACGGTTAAGATTAAAACAGATTTGATCCTCGTCACTTAGAAGCTTCTCACCCATATTTTTATTAATACCCATAATATTTTTATTTTCCTAAGTTTGGACTTAGGAACCCCATTAAAAATATTAATTATTTTAATAATTCCTCATCTGGGTGGAATTTCTCCAAACGATTTCTGGGTCTTGGAGATCTCATGTGTCCTAGCCCCTCCACAAAATTTCGAAGCTAGAGCACATCTGATGCTACCCAAAATCAACACTCCCTCTTAGCAAGGAATGTGCTCTAGCAATATTTCTCAATAGAAGTATTACACTGATCCACTGCATCGGTCCTCTGTGCTGTTGATGCTTGGCCTGTTGCCCTTCATCCACTGCATTGCTGCATCTTGTACTGCTTCCCATGACTCTGCCACTGTCACTGCTACATCTGTACTGCAACTACCTCTCAAAATGCTGCATCATGCTACCCATAGCACTGCCACTGCTAACTGCTGCATTGCAACTCAGTTATTGAGAAGCAAGTGAAACTTCACCCAAAAACTAACATGCTAGTCAGTCTGGATGCCTCGTGGAGCTGAAGCTACCTCTGCTGTTAATTTGTGCCGACCCTCTGCTGCTACTACGTTGCTGCAATCTGCTTTGTGCCTCTCGCACTGTTACAACATTCACTACGCTGCTTTAGACTTTGGCACTCTAGCTCTGCCATTGTTGCTCCATCACACCTCGCACCAACCGACACCAATCATTTTTGTTAATTTTAGGTATGTTCTATGCTTAGAGCAATTTATTTCAATTTTCATAGTTAGCTCAATATCTTTTCCAGATTAACAATCACATCAGCGTTAAAGTAAACTGCAGATAGAACATAAACATAAATCGCAGAAGACAAGCCAAGACAAGAGGACA
>APFE030960515.1:226036-236154 GCA_000404065.3 Pinus taeda
CTGCACCCATCATCACTATGTTGCATCTCATCATGCTTTACCAATCATGACTGTACCATGTACTTGCTACACCAAGCATCATTGTTGTCCCAAGTACTATTGCTGCACCATGTACTTGTTGCACCTTGTTGTTGCTGCTATCCCATTGTGCCATTGCTACACAATGTCATTGTTGTCCCATCATAGTTCTATTCAAACATGATGTTGTCCCATCAATGTCATTGCTGTCCTAACATGCTGCTGCCCCATCATTGTTCTGAAGCTGATCATGTTGCCACACAACTATCCCAAGTGGTATGCTGAACCATGTTGACACACATGTCTCATGTGCTTGTAGCACCATGCTTGCCATGCTGTCCATGCTTGCCTTAGCATTCCTTTGCTGTCCCATTTACTATACAACTATCCTTTGCCACTGCTGCCTTGATATATAGGTGTAGCTACTGTCCCTAACAATCATGCTATACCTTGCTGTTGTCCCCTTGCCGCTGTCCCTTTAGCCTTGCCATACCTGCTACTGTCCCATGTGTCTTAGCAGCACCATGTAGCCCAGCTATCCCATTTATTAGCATTGTTGCCTTGGGCATGTTTGAGTCCTCAAACTCTCATGCTGTCCCTGTTTTGAGGGTCACCTACAACCCACCTTTTTAGCCGTATTAGGCTTGCATCTATGGCACCGTAGGTTAGCGTTAGGGCTCCCTTTAGACTGTGTTAGGGCTACCTTTAGACAACGTTCAGGGCTGCCCTTTAGACATCGTTTAGGGCTGCTCTTAGACTACGTTTAGGGCTGCCTTTTGGACAACGTTACGGCCTCTCTTAGACTGTGTTTAGGGCAACCTTTTGGACAGTGTTAGGGCCTCTCTTAGACTGCATTTAGGGCTGCCTTTTGACAACGTTTAGGGCTGCCTTTTGATAGCGTTTAAGGTTGCTCTTAGACTGCATTTAGGGCTGCCTTTTGGCAGTGTTTAGGGCCTCTCTTTGCTGTGATAAGATTCCTCCAAGATTGCGGCTAGGGCATGCTTCCTTGACAGCGTTTTTGACTTCTTCTTTGACAGTGTCTAGGGCTAAGGCATCTCCTATAGGGTAGCTCCCTTAGTCTTCTTTCCACCAACGTCTAGGGCTTCCACTCCTAGATTTCTCTTCCACTAAACCCCAAGACAAGTGGAGAGAAATCAAAATAGAAGTGTGTGTGAGAAATGACTCTCAAGTCATCTCCTTTTATACTAAAACGTTGAGCACATATGGGGTTTATTTGGTTGCTGGTTGACCTTGACAAATTGTCTTATAACACAAATAAATTCATACCTCCATGAATACTCATCGGAATTGGATTATCTTTAGATCAATCCTACACCTCTCGATGAGAGGGATCCAAGAAAAATTTCAGCTGCCATAAATAAGATGACCCACATGGAGTTTGGCCTTAATTGCCAATTTTAACAATTTTGCTACTAACGTTAAGGGCTCCCGTAGCCGTATGTGATCCAAGAGTTTGGGCACCTCAAGGATCCTGCCTTGGGTGTAGTCCTCACGATTACAACTCTATGTTACCCCACCTCTTCTCTAGAGGTGCTGGAGCACTCATGGCGCAATCCTTGTCATCATACTCCTTGTCAACTTTCGCTGGAGCAGTCTTCGAGTCAGAAGCCTCTTCCTTGCCCTTCTTTCGGGGGCACTGAGTGGTGAAATGTCCTAGTTCACCACACGTGAAGCATCTAACCTTGGATATATCTTTTTTCTTTATTTTCTGTTGCCCATGCTGTCCTGATGATGCGAGAGTTGCACCTTACTCCTTTTTGACATGGGCTTCTCTACCGCTACTTCCTGCCTTGGTCAACCTCATGATCTCTTCCTGTTGAAGAGCTGCCCACATCTCCTCCCAGTTGGGGAGAGATGCTCTGCCCAAGATACTTTGGACAAATGTTTCCCAGTCTTCGGTGACTGCATTCTAGGCAGTCCTAACCATGAGCTCAGGATCTAGTGTAGACCCCACGGAGGTCAGCTGGTCTTGAATCCCTTGCAAATTGAGGAGGAATTGATCGATCTCTTCTCCCTTCTGCATCTAGTACTGTCTCAGCTAATTCTCCAATAGTATCTTCCGTTGAACGGAAGTCCTTTGGTACAAGGTGGTTAGAGTCTCCCACATCTCCCTTGTTGTTTCCTTCTCAGCAATGTGTGGGACCACATGATCTTTGACCCCGTCCAAGATCATGCACTTCGCCTTTGTTTGAGCCTCCTCGTATTTCTTAAGAGGATCAGCATCGACTGGTACAACCACCACTTTCAAGGCATAATCCTTGATGCGATTCTTATCCAAGCTTGCTAGGATCCTGGCCTTCCAGATGACAAAGTTGGATGCTCCATCAAATCTGTCTTGATCCCTCAGTCCATTAACTACCATCTCTGCTTAAACAAGTATAGAACATGTTCTCTTCTCCTTCTCTCGCTGCTGCCCCAACAAGACTAGGATCTGGATTTCTTTGGCGCTAGAAATCCTTTAAGGAACAAGTTCCCTCTAGACTCCCTCTGAGTCCTGATTTCCTTCACGAAAATCCTTCTGCCAAACAATGTCAAATCACTCCTATTCAATCCTCCTTTGCTACTGCTCAACAACTCGGACCTAGATTTCTATCGCAAGAAATTTGTTAAGGCAGTGACTCCCTCTACCTTGGTTCAGTCTCCTGAGACATTGTTCTGCACCAGCAACAACAACATCCCACTGGCACCTCAGATTCTATTTGCATTGCTCCCTTTGCCCTAGCAACTGAAGAATCTGAGCTCCTCAGGCTTTGCGCAGTTAGTAAGTGAGCTAGATCAGCTCCTCCTGGCCACTACGTCACTACTTCCTGGTTCAGAAAGATGACGTGGCTCTTTGTGAGCTTGATCTGCCCCTCTGCTTTTGTGCTAGCCTAGATTGTTGACACATTTATTGTGTGGGCTCCTCCCAACTACTGCGTCGCCCTCACCTGGCTTAGAAAGCTGACACAGGCACTGCGTGAGCCTCTGCGTCACCTCTTTGGCTTTGGAACAATGTTGTCACTCGGTACAACTGCCTCTTTGCAGCAGATTTGCTGGATCTCTCGGTTGATGGCTTTAGTATCCTATGATTTACAATGCTTTGATACCATGTGAAAATTTCTGAATCTACACATAAAAAATCCTACTACAATCACTGTTTTATCATCTCCTCCTTGTTATTACATTCAACAAGTTATTTAATTTATAAACAATGATGAAAAACACTACTGCAGTCTACACTGACTTACAAATCATAAAATGAAATAAATATGATACAAACATACAAGGGACATCGTTATTTTTGGACAAACATTCTTGGAAAAACCCAATGCAGGAAAACTTGTGCAGCAGCTCTGAGGGTTTTCTATTATTAAGCAGTAGTTCTAAATACAACTATGGATGCCCTCTCGGCTATCCAGTTACAGAGATAAAATATACTGGCAGAAACCTGAGTGAGATTACCTCACTTCACCCGGTAAAATCCCTCCGATCCGGCAGATGGACTGACTATCCCCGGCTACAATTGCGTTGCCCCTTCGCAGTAGCTACGTGGGCCTGTGTGGAGCACTTTAAGACACTACGGCAGCTCTGCACTGCCTCGTCTGCCTCCTGGAGCTTTGACGTCAGCCTTCTCGGCTGATCCTGCTTCTCCCCGACTGAATTCAGACTTGTGCAGGAGGGCAACTCTTCCCCTGTGCTGGCACTACGTCAAGCAATGTGTGGGCCCTTCTGGCCCAACGTCAACCTCCATTGGTCTGCGTTGCCTCCTCTGGCTTATTTGTGCCTCTTTGCTATGTATTCGGGGCCTCGGAGAAGATCCTCCAACCCAATGTTGCAGGAAATGTCTCCCCCCCCTCGGGATCTAATGCCTGAACCGTGTACCGTACGGATTCGTCCAGGAAGCGTCCCCGGAAATGCGATTCCAAAATTCCGAAATGCGGTTCTGACTGTTATGGACGCTTCCTGGAAGTTCCCGAAGCGCACTTCGTACGACGCTTCAGCCGTACGAAGCGCAACGCTTCAGAGGGCGAATCGTACAGTTCCTGTATGGTTCCGTACATGCTTCCGGAAAAAGCGCCGCGCTGTTTAAAAAATCGATTTTTATTTTTTAAATTTTTTTAATTTTAGGTGAGTTTGCATATTGGAGGTGGGTCCACCTTGGGTTAAGGTGAGGTGAGGGTGAGGAATGAAGGGAATAAAGCTCCCATTCATTCCTCATTTGCTCACTTTGAGTTTATGAGAGTTGGAGAGGAGAAAAGAGGAGAAGAGAGGAGAGCTTGGAGGAATGAAGGAGGAGGAGCTTGGAGGACTTCATCTCCAAGAGCTAAAGAGGTAAGTCCAAGCCCCAAACTCCCTTATTTTTTTGACATCTTTTTTTGTATTTTTCTCCTCCCTCTTCTACTCTTTCCCATTGTTTCTACTTACTCCTTTACTTGCAGGTTGTCCACGACCTATATCCATATTCCAAGATGGTGTTCTTTTGGCTTCTATGTATCATTCCACTCTTGGTTTTAATGATGGCAAGGGGGAGTAGGAATAGAAGGGAAGAAGCACAAGAGGAGAGGATGATGTTGAACCTGAAGGGGAAATTGAAACACTAGAGGGGAAAGCTGCATTAACACCTTTGTGGAACTATGTGATCAAACTTGATGGGGGAAAGGGTGGTGGAAGCTACAAATTTGTGTGCCCTCATGGTTGTCATGGAGGAAAACCATATAGTGGTTCATATACCCATGTGAGGAGGTATCTTTGTGGGGTGCTGGACAATGATGATAAAAAGGGTCCTGTTGGGATACAAATTTGCCCAAACATTTCATTTGAGCAAAGAAGAAAATACATCCAAATAGAAGAGGCTGCACAACAAAAAAACAAGAAACAAGAAACTCATTCTGAGTCAAGTGCAACCTCTAAGTTTGGTAGCTCATCTCCTCATGGTACTTTTGCAAGCTCTGGAGGTAGAAGAACAAATGGGGATTTCCTTAATTTTGCTAGGAGGGATGATGTGGATGGAAAGATAGTCCGTTTCTTTGTGCTTGCAGTGTACCATTCAATGTGCTTCGCTCTCCCTATTGGCATGAAATGGTAAAGGCCATCAATGAAACCCCAAAAGGATACAAGGCCCCCAACTATGAGAAAGCTAGAACAGTGTTATTAGAAAGAGAAAAAGCTAAGGTTCAAAGAGCTTTGACACTTTTTACAAATGAGTGGGTAGATTCTGGGGTATCCATTGTATCAGATGGGTGGACAAATATTAGAAACCAACATTTGATAAATGTTCTTGGTGTTTCTTCTAGTGGTGCAGTATTTATTACATGTCATGACTCCTCCTCCATCAGTGCATCTGCACAAAACATTGCAAATCTCCTATTGAAATCAATCAAAGATGTTGGTCCGAATAATGTGGTTCAAGTGATCACAGATAATGCAGCAAATTGTAAGGCAGCAGGAAAAATTATTGAGCGTACTCATCCACACATCTTTTGGTCGGGGTGCCTGGTTCACACATTGAACCTTTTGATGCATGATATTGTGAAGCACAAAGAATTTGGGTGGATTACTGAGCTTTACAGGAGAGGGAAGCAACTCATTAAATTCATCACAGGGCATACAAGGGTAAACTACTTCTATGGCACTTACTCCAAGTTGCAGTTGCTTAAACTTGCAAAGACAAGATTTGCCAGGTATTACCTCACCTTTAGGCGGCTAGTGAAGGTGAGACAAGCTTTAACTAATTTGGTGTGTGCTGAATCATGGGATGAAATTAACACTGACAGAGATAGTGCTAATGCAGTCAAGGACGCTGTTCTTGACATTTACTTTTGGTCACAGGTTAAATATGTTTTGCAATTCACCAAACCAATTTATTACATGATCAAGTTTGGATATTCAGATCGCCCAGTAATTGGGGAGGTGTATGAGCAAATGGATAGCATGTTGGGGCAGAGATTAAAGACATTGTTGAGCCTAGAGATATCAACTTGTACAATTATATATTCGTGCAGAGGTGGAAAACCGATGGGAAATGCTAAATGTTCCATTGCATGCATTAGCATATGTTTTGACACCTAAATACTATCATCCATCATGGCTTTCAACACCAGCACCTTGGGGGGGAAGCAGGAGAAAACCACATCAAGATGAAGAGGTTCACAAAAAATATATGGCTGCATTGAGTAAATTAATCCCTGATGAGGAGGAGGCTTCATTGGTACGGAGACAGTTGAGCAACTATACGCTTAATACTAGTCCATTTGGGAGCATGCATGCAATTAGAGATTGAGAGACTTTTTCTTCTCCTCAGTGGTGGAACATGCATGGAGGGGCTACTCCACTTCTACAGACTTTGGCATTGTGGGTGCTATCACAGGTGGTAAACATTTCTTTTGCAGAGAGGTGTTGGAGCTCTTATTCTTTCATCCACAGTGTTAAAAGGAACAGGTTGAGTTTAGACTTGGCAGAGAGCTTGGTTTATGTTCATTATAACTTGCGATTGTTGTCCCATTACTGTGAAGATGCAAAGTCTAACAAAGACCTGTTGATTTGGGACAAGAATCCAGAGGAGCCCAATTTGGAGGATGGAGTGTTGCGATTAGAGCAATTAGAGGATGCTCTTATCTAGGTGTATGTCCATTGTGGTATGAATTTTTCTTATAAAGCATTTCTCTAATTCATGTTTTCAATTTTTTTGTTAACTAGTGTTTTTTTTTTGCATGAATTTTTTGAGCGATTCCAGGATGATGATGATCGTGTTGATATGCCACCCCCACCCCTATCTGGTCCCTTGGTTCCTAGGTTCCATGGTTCAACACCAACAACAGGGGGTTCTTCTTCATCAGTTTCAATGCCACTGCCACAACTTCCACAGGCACCATCTTCTTCATTGCCACCACGTGGAGGCCCGCCGCCACGTTCTCTTCATGGTGGAAGGAGGAGAGTTTAATAGATATATTCACAATTTACTACTTTTGTCATAGATTACTCATTAGACTTGTAGGCTTGTGAATTTGAATTTTGAACCTTTTTTTGTCTTGGCGGTGACCAAGTGACATATTTTGTAAACACTATTATTTGAATTTTGGACATGACAAATGTTGACAGTTGCTCACTTGCTAGATAAATAATAATATGCTCTATGTTTTATGTTTTATAATATGCTTAATGTATTATGTTTTATAATATGCTTAAAAATTTGATGTATGTTTGTAATCGCTAGAATATAGATGGTTGATGTACATACTAGTAACTACAATGGAATCATGGATGCCATATCTATCTTGATTTATGCAAAAATATGCATGTTTTCATGTCTTCTACAACTAATTTGGTATTTGGGATGTTTGTTTTGAGTATAAATGCAAAAAAATATAAATATATCTATATATATATAGCAGACGCTTCACTTCCTAGATTTTTGGAAAATGACGCTTTTGTGTCCCAGCTTCCAAAAAACATCCCTATTTCGTCCCCGCTTCATGCAACATTGCTCCAACCCCAACTATCCCTGCCCCTCTGCTGCAACTCAGATCACCTTTTCGATTTTCTCAACAAACCACACCCCAGAAAAATCGAATTTCTTTGATCACTTGGTGTATTTCCAATTGACCTTCAAGCCTCCTCTTATACTTTTCCTGTTGAGGAATCAACGATAGAGATTAAGTCCCTAATCAATGACTAAGATTAAAATAGACTTGATCCTCGTCACTTGGAAACTTCTCACCTATATTTATTATTTTTAGTAATACCCATTAATATATATATATATATATATATATATATATATATATATATAATATTTTTATAAGTTTAGACTTAGGAACCCCATTAAAAATATTAATTATTTTAATAACTCCTCATCTGGGGGGAATTTCTCCAAATGATTTCCGGGTCTTGGATATCTCGTGTGTCCTAGCCCCTCCACAAAATTTCGGAGCTAGAGCACATCCGATGCTACCCAAAATCAATAGATCATTGATATATAATTTTTTAAAGCACTTACTTTGAGCAACTTACAATCTTATGTGCTTATAAAGCTTATGTTCTTGTATCTTGTACAATTTTGAGCAATTCTCTAAGTTATCTTATTGAACATATTTCCATTTACTTTAGACATTTCTTTTTAGAAGCACTAATAAACTTGCATTTCATTTAGGCATATTAGCATAGTGTGCATCTCTAATGAAAATTCACCTCCAAGCATAAACTTGGTTGAAAGACATCTAGGGACCCCTTTCTTTCATCAACTTGAGGGACATAAACCCTTTTATGTGGTTAACATGGTGTCCTTGCAATTATGTTAATTTTACATAACAATGGTATGTTCTATGCTTAAGACAATTTACTTCAATGTTTCTTTAGCAGCGCAATGACAAATTCCAATTATATCTAGTAGCAACCACATTAACTTATAAAGATTAATAGTAAATGCAGATAGAACATAAAATCATATGCATAAGTCAAGCCAAGACAAGAGGACACAAGATGTGGCACATGCCAATGACAATTTTCAATGTGGGGAAACCCTTTGATTAAATCTTTTTATCATTCTTCAATAGTTCAGCAAAGAGAGAGTACAAATATAAGCCCAAAATAGATATGCTAAATCAGCCCTAACCAGAAAGTCAACAGTGGTCAAAGCTGCCCCAAATCATCCTCCAAACAACAGTCCAATTCAGCCTTCCAAGAGAGTCAAAGTTAGCTCAAAATCTTCGGTCAAACCCAGCCAAAGGAGAGCTATAATTTTCTGTAGTCAAACCTGAAGTCAACGCTGGTCAAACACCTCCAAATGTCTCGATTTTGTTGCCAAATAATGCAGCCTAGAAAAATCGAAAATCTGGCCCAAAAATAGAAGAAACACAAGTCAAATACCCCATAGTTAATGCTGGTCAATGCCCTAAAGTCAATGGTTTGTTCTGCCCAGAAACTTGGTCTCTTGCCACACGTGTGAAGTAGAAAGAAGAGCTGCCAAACCATACGTGCGAAGAAGAGAGAGAGAAGCCTCCAATGATGTTTGGCTATTAAAACTGGCTACTAGGGACAAACTCCATGTGGGTCATATTATTTAAAGCAGCTGATATTTTTATTGGATCCTTCTCATTGAAAGGTGTAGGATTGATCTAAATATCATCTGATTTCAATACGTATTTATGAAGTTATGAAGTTATTTATGTTATGGACAAATTGTTAAGTCAGCGAGCGACTTATGTAGGCTCAGAAGCCCAACAGTCATGTCTATTCAACCTCTACGTTTTAGTATAAATAGAAGAGGACTTCGAGTCATTTCTACACACACTTGGATCTCTTCCTCTCTCTACTTGTCTTTGGGTTTTAGTAGGAGAGATCCTAAGGAAAAGCCGGAAATGCCGGAAAAGCCGGAAATACTGGAAAAGCTGGAAAAGCCGGAAAAGTTGGAAATGCCGAAACTGCCGGAAAAGTTGGAAATGCCGGAACTACCGGAAAAGCTGGAACTGCTGGAAAAGCCAGAACTATCGGGACTGCCGAAACAGCCGGAGCATCTGTCTCCAAAGGAAGGCAGCATGATGTATGAGATCATGGGTGGCATAATAACCAACATGATGATATGAGCATGGGCAACATAATGATGAATGAGATCATGAGCATGGGCAACTTGATGATGAATAAGACCATGGAAGATGTAGCATGATGAGCAACATGAAGATGAGAGCAACTCAGTCATCAAGGTTCAACACATGTGACAATACAGCGAGGTGTCACACGGTAATGTGCAACAAATAGACGAGATGCACCAGGTGAATGAGTCACCTTAGAGAATCAGTTGAAGCAATATGTCTTCAACTGATCTCATGCCGATATCAAAAGTCAAAGTGATTGACTTCTATTGTAAATGTACTATTTCTCTCACTTTCTCTGCTGAATTTTGAAGAACATAGAAGAATTGATCAAGGGTTTCCCCAAATTGGGGTTTATCCCTGGCTAGCGCCACCTCTTGTGTCCTCTTGTCTTGGCTTGTCTTTTGTGATTTATATTTATGTTCTATCTGCAGTTTACTTTATGCTGATGTGATTGCTAATGTGGAAAAGAAATTGAAATAAATTGCTCTAGCATAGAACATACCTAAAATT
>APFE030960515.1:240487-266020 GCA_000404065.3 Pinus taeda
GCCACATCTTGTGTCCTCTTGTCTTGGCTTGTCTTCTGTGATTTATATTTATGTTCTATTTGTAGTTTACTTTATGCTGATGTGATTGCTAATATGGAAAAGAAATTGAAATAAATTGCTCTAGCATAGAACATACCTAAAATTAACATTGACCCAATCAAGAGAGAGAAGAAGATGTGATGAGATGATGATGTCCAAATGAGGAAAAGGTATCTCTTATTTATACACAATGTTGAGGGTGAAAAGACACATCTAGAAGAAATAAATTCATAATTACATTTCTGCTTGTTGAAATGAGATGATCTTTATATCAAAATTGTACCTCTCCAAAAGAAGAATCCAATGCAACAATCATCTCCATCATATGAGTTGTCCTAAGGTGGAAATTGGCCCTAGTTTCCAATTTTAACACTCCCTCTCAACTAGGGATAATTCCACCTGCCAATCCATCATTATGCCAACTTGTCATCCTATACCATCATTCCATCACTGCTCTATATTGCTCTGCTGAACCATGAAGTAATGATGAAGAAGAAGTGATCGAGAGTGTATCATACCACTCTCCACTGACTAAAGTCAGTCGTTGATCCCAGATCAAGTTGTTGAACACCATGCATCCTAGTCATAGGGAGTATGTCAGTACACGATGTGTCCATCGGTAGTGCTACGGTCCCTAACTAGCTTTTCCCAACTCATTGGCCAGATGAGAGGTACTTCCCATGAGCCCTAGACTCTATGGGTAGGATGTGTGTCGGGGCATCAGTAGGAGAAGGTGAACCACTCATCCTGCTCATATGCCATAGGAGAAGGTGAACCACTCATCCTATGCATCTGCCAACAGTAGGGGAAGGACTCACCCTACATGCATGTGTTCGGGTAGGGGAAGGTGAACCACTCACCCTACACACATGTCAACCATAATGGGGTATCACATGGGAAGGTGAACAACTCACCTTGTGGTTGCTCATAGCTAGCTCCAAAAGTACCCCATGCCCCCAGGAGCTCCTGGAGCTCTATGTCCAAGTCATATGGGACCCTCATAAGAGGGTCGTTCCATGACTCCAGGTCTCTCTCGGAAGAATAGGAATTTGACCTTTCCGAGTGTTGAAGAAAGTGTAACTAGGTTCGATCTTCATAATGACATGATCTTTGTAATTGATGTAATAAATTATTTTTGTATGCCTTGCTACATGGGTTTCATGAGCAAGAAGTGTCACTAGATGAAAGACTTCTTCTTGATGTCTTTAGGATTTATTTGTGTCAAAGAGTCATGTTATGTGTATTGAAACTCTTCATGAGTTTATGTAAATGTAATCGAGTCCACAAAGGTGTGTAGAAGCCCTCCAAAGACCAAGCATAATCCTCCAAAGAAGTATGCAAGAGAAATCAAGAAGAAGCTATTCATGTCGGCTCCAAAATCAAATTAATTAAGAAAATGAAAGTCATGTTAGCTCAATAAGGAGTCATGACGGTTCACAAACTCACGTTGGCTTGCATATATGGGCAAATTACTATAAATACCCACGAAGGGTTAGCGAAAACAACACAAGAAAATTTCGCAAATATGTCTTTGAATTTTCGGGTGTAAAAGGATTAGAGGATTCGCATTTTCGGTAGGTTAGATCTAGGGTTCAACTGCCTCCTCGGATGGGTATAAGGAGCAGCAAAACCTAGATTAACACCCTCTCGGCATACCTGCGATTTGAAGGTAAAGTCCTTGAATAGACAAAACAAAAAAAGGCTGTGGATATAGGCACAGTAACTTATGATATGGGCTAGATATAATCTTGGACATAGCCGCAGGCAGACAAGTGTCCGGATGGCACAGTGAGCCATAGTCTTGGTGAAACCCTTTCGGTGGTCTCGATATGATGGGAAGAAGCATCCATGACTGTGACTATCACAGTCTCGGCAGTTATTCTATATGCAGTCACCTGATGGTCACTACCACTAACACGATCATAGTCTAGACATCGTGTGAGGAGAAGGGTCACAGTGATATAATCCTAGCATAAGCTACGACAGACTTCCGTGAAAGTGTAGACGCAGTCCTAAGAAAGAAGGATCACAATAATTTAGCATAATCATTACTATCTCATAGTCTTGATGAAGAGGATCACAATAATCCACCTGTCTTTGCATACCTTCTAGGACAATCATGATTCTGATTATAATCATGATCTTGATGATGGTTTAAAGAGGATTTCTATGCAGTACATAGCATAAATATTAGTCATGATCTCGTTCTTGAAGAGCATGATCTCGATGAAGGTACATAGATCATCTCAGTGGTGATTTCTAGGAAACAGTCATGATGCAAAGATTAGTTCATTGAAGATCTTAAGGTGCAACAGTAGTGCTCTCAATGATGGTAGCAGTAATGGAGACCTTAGATGTGCAGCAAGGATGATTATCCTAGTAGAGATGAAGTGGAGGATTAATGTCTTGGTCTTGGAGTGGCAGAATGTGTCAAGGGTCCTGGTCTTGGTATTCATCAATGGAATCTCTATAAGAAGAATTTACGCATGGGCTTTCCTCTCCAAGAGGGAGAGGTTTTGGCCCTGGCAGAGAGCCAAACAATTGTGTTATTGTCTCTTTTGTTTTGATAGTAGTTTGATGAAGCTAACTCACATATGTTAATCATGAAGTAACATCAAGCTAAGATAAAAATGTATAAATGTTTCACAAATTGTTATCATGTATCGAAGAATTGCCCTAAATATGCATGCCCTAAGATTCTTCAACACCAAAAGGCTTCGTGAGAATGTCCACAACCTGTTCATCTGTCCTAATGTGTTGGAGCCTAATTGTTCCTTGTTGTACCATATCCCGGATAAAGTGGTGCCTGATATCAGTGTACTTGGAGTGGTCGTGGAACACGGGATTCTCTGATAAACGAATCCCACTCTAGTTGTCGCAGAAGATCACGGTTGTATCTAACACATGCTCAAATAGCTCACTGAAGAGCTTCCTCAACCAGAGTGCTTCACAACAGGCCATACTCGCAGCAATGTATTCAGCCTCGGTGGTGCTTAGTGCAACTGATTTCTGCTTTCTGCTCATCCAGGATATAGAAGCAGACCCCAAAGAGAAGCAACACCTAGATGTGCTCTTATGATCCACCACATTGCCAGTCCAGTCAGCATCTGAATATCTATGTAGCCTCAAATTCCCGATAGTGTATCTCATACCATAGTGGATAGTGCCTCGAAGATATCTCAAGAGATTCTTGGCAACAATACAATGAATGTGATGAGGCTCGACGATATATTGACTCAACGTGTTCACAACGAAGCATATGTCTGGACGGGAGTTGAACAAGAACATTAGTGCCCCCACAAGTTGACGATACTCGATAGGTTTCGCCAATTCAGTCCCATCAACACTTCAACATAACTTCTCAAAGTTGAGTTCCATCGGAGTAGTCATAGACTTGCAGTCCGCCATCCCACACATGTCGAGCAGCTTCACAACATATTTTCCTTGAGAATGGAAAATCTCACCTGGCTTTTGCTAGACCTCCAACCCTAGGAAATAATGCATTAGTCCTAGGTCCTTCATCTCGAACTCGGAAGCCAACTCCCTCTTGCATTGATGAATGAGAGGGTCATCACCTATCAGAAAGAGATCATCCACATAAAGAACCAGAATGAGAGGTCTGTCCTTTTCAACCTTGAAGTATAGGTTCCAGTTCGCATCGCTTCTCGTAAATCCCAACTTCATAAGATAGCCATCGATCCTCTCATACAAGCCCTAGGGGCTTGCTTCAACCCATAGAGGGCTTTCTTCAACCTGCATACATGTGTCTCACGATGTTGAACCTTGAACCCCTCGGGTTGTTCTACATATACTTCTTCCTTAAGCGAACCGTGCAAGAAGGTAGTTTTGACATCCATCTGATGAAAGTTCCATCCTTGCGAGGCAACAAGGGCTATGATCGAACAAATGGTGGTATATCGGGCAACTAGTGCAAATATCTCATCATAGTCTACTCCTTCCTTTTGAGAGAAGCCTCGAGCTACAAATCTGGCCTTGAATTTCTCAGCACTCCCATCAACTCCATGTTTGATCTTGTAGAGCCATTTCGAAGTGACCACAGACTTATCCTTGGGTCTAGGAACCACATCCCAGACATCATTGTTCATGATCGTTTCATACTCTTTGTTCATCCCATCCTCCCAAACTTGTTGCTTCACGACTTCCTTGAATCTACAAGGCTCAAATTGTACATTAGTAATCATGATAGCTAAGTACCCTTGGTACCTATTCCGCTTCTTTCTTTCACGAAATGTCTCTCTTGGTGCAATGTGTTTCTCGGCAAACATCACACAATAATCGAGGGAGTAAAGTAGGTGCCCCCATATTCGAACTTACCGCTTATGATCTTCAAATTTTGAATCAACTGGTTTTCGCGTTCAAACCCTTGCCCCTCTCTGCACGTCCTTGCCTGGGGCCTTTTCATTACTTAGTGGGGGCTGCTGGTCATGAATTATATACGTAATTACTGCTATAATTCATCACGGAATTACATATCTCATTCATTCATGCATAATGACATATGCCCATAGCAGCATTCAGATTAGCACCTACTTACCTTCTACCCTCTGCCGTGATCCACCTACCAAACCAACATAACACACTAAACAGATAGAGCCACACATAGAGCAAGTGTAGACATATATATACGTGATTGCTATTATTAGCTTTGATCCTTTCAGCTTTGATTCTGACTGTTCAAGAAATGGAGAAGCAAACCAAAATATAGGGCTTGTGCATGAAGAAGAATAGATAGACCAATTGAACAAAACCAATGGGAGCCATGGGAAGAACAATTGATTCACCAGTGGCGAGACCTTGGTCAGCACAGGCAATTGACCCTAAGAAGTTTCACCCGTTAACCAGGAGAACCTGGCCCAGTTTCAGCACCATAACTGATTACTGGTATGCCACTTCTCTAAGCGCTTCCCCCGGTCGGCTGGGATATATTAAGTGCCACGAGGGAAGGAATAGGTGGAACCCCCAATATGATAGCTAGTAGTGTCCCTTCCAGGTCGATAGCCTATTTCATATCCTTTTCAAAATGACCGCGTAGCAGATTCAATTGACCCCGGACCAACGCCTGTAAAGGAGGCAGAGCCCATGGCGTTATTCCTTTTTCCATGCCCAGCTGCGAGCACAAAGAGATATCCAGTGCTTTTTACACACTCAGTAGTAGCGGTGGCAACATAGACAACAAAAAGAAGTAAGGGTGGCGACAGTGTGAAGTGACCAAGCCAATAAACTTGAACTGGTGGTAGACTAAGCACCAATAGATGCGTATACCGCAAATCGAGATTGATACCCCACAGCATAAGGGACAAAGGAGTTTCACCAGCGAAGGCATAAGCATATTCAGTTGCATTTGACCCAGTCCCAGTTTATGTTTCTCCAATTGATCGAGTTTAACCAAAACCAGAAGCAAGGATGGTAGAGGCAGTAACAAAAGCAAGGGTAAAACAGTAAGATCCCGCACATAGAGATCGATACACACTGGTAGTAAGTAGTTTTTATGGGTACAAATCCACTAAATGCTTTGGATTGAACCTACGGAATGGCTTGCCAGAGGTGCTTTCTAGTTTGCCGCCATTCAATCCATGCTAGGGTTGCCACTCAAGTGCTGTAGGGCCTATCTGTTCAGTAGAGCAATTCACATGCTGCTCGTCCACACCGCTAAATAGTACACTGCTGCTTATATATATTATATAAACCACCTATGCTTTGGGGTTTATAACGGGATATGCTACTGGATCTGCTCCTTCCTTTGATGATGCTGCTTTTGCTTGTTGAGCAACGAAGTAAACTAGCTCTGGATCTTAGGGACAGGAACTGCCTACACTCGCAGCTACTCCTGCGTCTGGATCGACTTCAACCACCTCTGCTACTGGAAAAACAACTGGCTCTATTGCCTTAGCCCTAGCTTATTATGCCTATGCTACCTATGCCGCAGCAAGCACTTCGAACCTTTTGACTATTTGCTGCCTATTTACCTTTACCTTACCAACTACCCTTTTCTCTTTCACCCAGCAGACTACTTATCTTTGTAATGCCCCAAACAGCCAGCGTTCACCGGCGTAGAGCTCTTGGACCGCCTTCCATGCAACATTCACGGGCCTTCAAGCGTTTTTAAGCTTTGAAGGCGCTGAATGGAATGAAGGAACGAAAGGGCCGGCTAGTTTCTGTTTGTGGGGCCGGGAGCTAGACCTATAGGCAGGCAGGAGAGGTACGTCGCTCGATCGAAGTGCCGGCTGGAAGCAACCAATATTCGCTTTCCACCTCATATAAGATGACCATGCTTGCTTGGCTCTACCGCAATAAATCCCGACCCCCTTCAAGAGTATCTTTAAGCCACAAAGGTCTCTTTCTTGTAGTAGATCAATGGTATCCATCGGTTCTTCAAAAATGAGCATTGGTACATCGGACGGAGATTCATCTTGCTTTTTTGCATCTGCATCATCATTGGTCTTCCTAGGAATAGGAAGATCTCGAATCTTTCTAAGTGCAAAATCTTCATTGAAAGTGACATCATGACTTAATTCCACTTCCCTTGGACTAGGCATATAGATTCTATATGCCTTCGAAGTTCCACTGTAGCCAATGAATGTTCCTTTCTTCCCAGATGCATCTAGTTTGTTTCTTTTCTCTTTCAGCACATGAAAGTATACAGGACATCCAAAAATTCTAAAATGAGACATCAGGTTTCTTACCAGTGAAAACTTCTTCGGGTGTCTTGAAGTCCAACACTTGATGTGGGTATCAGTTTTGGACATACACAGTGGTGTTGGCAACTTCTCCCCATAAGAACTTCAGAAAATCTTGATCATGAAGCATAGCTCGGGTAGCTTCGATGGTAGTACGATTCTTCCTTTCGGCAACACCATTTTGTTCAGGAGTATAAGCGGTTTTAGTCTCCCTCTTAATGCCAACTTCTCTACAATAGACTTTGAATTCATTAGACTCATATTTAGTCCCATTATCGGTTCTCAGAACTTTGATCTTCTTTCTTGTTTGATTCTCGACCAAGGCTTTGAAGGAGAGTAACCATTTGAATGCTTCATTCTTCTTCTTTAAGAAATAGATCCATGTCTTGCGAGAGAAGTCATCCACAAAAATAGCATAATACAAATATCCACACAAAGATGTAATAGGTATCATACCTAATAGATCAGAATGGACCAGTTGAAGAATACCAGTGGTTTGAGTCTCACTTGAGGGGAATGGTCCCCTTGTATGTTTTCCAGCTTCACATACCTGACAAACACCTTCATGGTTCAAGTTGAATTCGGGCATCCCTGTGACCATATTCCTTACATCGGGTAAGGCTTTAAAATGAATATGAACAAATCTTCGGTGCCATAATTTGGATTGAAGAGAGGTGTCACAAATCATAGCTCCCAACGAACTTCCTCCAATCTGATAGAGACCTTCAACCCTGAATCCTAGAGTGAATGCATCTCTTGGATTCCTTTGCCAAAGACAAACCTTCACATCAACGAGTGACACCTTAAAACCTTTATCTTCCATCGCAGAAATAGAAACCAAGTTCTTTTTCAAGTCAGGTACATATAGCACTTCTTGCAGGCGAAGGGTTTGACCTTGATTTAAGTGAAGAGTAACAGTCCTAATTCCTTTCTTGGGATATGTGTCATTATCCCCAAGTATGGTCTCCATATTTGTCTTCTTTGCAACCAAGTTTGAGAGAGCTTCTTTATACCTAGTGAAGTGCCTTGAGGCGGTGGAGAGGGAAGAAATAAGATAAAATTTATTTTTCTTTGCAACATTAACTTCATCATACTTGCAGTTTCTCGACTTCTTGGGAGGACGACCATCTCCATTTCGAGCAGTAGGTGCATTCCTCTTTCCTTTGTTATTGAACTTGTTGTTCCTTCGATTGCCATTGCCCTTGAAGTTGTCATCATCTCGCGAAATATCCTTCTTGTGAGGACACTCTCTAGCGAAGTGGCCAAACTTGTTACAATTGAAGCACCTTCCTTTTCTTCCTTCTTTGAATCCGTGCTTGGACCCTTGTCCTTGATTCCTTGGACCAACATATTTCCTTTTTCTAGAATGAGCAGAGAAGGCAGTAGGATTGTTTCCATTTGAAGGCTTGTCTCTTTCCATCATCCTTATTTCTTCTTGAGTGCATCTGGCCAATAGTTCCTTATATCTCAGAATCCTGTCATTGTTAGGAATGGTAGTGTTGAACACATCCCAATCTCTTGTAAGGCTGCCAAGTGCAATAAGAGAGAGTTCCCTGTCATCAATGAGTTCTCCAATAGATAAGAGATCATTCTTGATCTTGGTGATCCTCATGAAGTAGGATTGGATGGATTCTCCTCTATCCATCTTGATGTCTTTCAACTTGTTCTTGAGAAAGATAATTTGATTTGCATTGTTCACTTTGATGTTTGGACATCCCAACCAATCTTTCATACATCTCCTTAGATGTTTCCAAATTAGGAAATATATGCAACCAAAAGGCTTATGAATAGAATCAACAATAATCTTTTTGGCTTTGTCTCACCTTTCTTGTTCTTTGTTTGAACAGCAGTGGATGCATTTGAATTTTGAAGGAGACTCTACTATTCTTCCCTTGACATAGTCCATGGCATCATTCTCTTCCAAAGTCAAATCCAAAATCATCTTCCATGCATGATAGTCGGATTTGTCCTTGAGCTTGTCCTTGGATTTGAAGAAAGATGTAGTCATCATTGGGACTAGTTCCAATTCCTTGTCCAAGAGCTTCCTTTAGTGATTGCTGTGCTTCACTCTTGCTTGGGCTTTGTTTTCACCTTAGCTCTGATATCATGTTAATTTTAAATAACAATGGTATGTTCTATGCTTAAGAACATACCATTAACTTATAAACATTGACAGTAAATGCAGATAGAACATAAAATCATATGCATAAGACAAGCCAAGACAAGAGGACACAAGGTGTGGCGCATGCCAGGGACAAACCCCAATGTGGGGAAACCCTTTTGATCAAATCTTCTTATTATTCTTCAATAGTTCAGCAGAGAGAGAGAGTACAAATATAAGCCCAAAAAAGATCTGCTAAATCAGTAGTCAAATCAGCCCTAATTAGAAAGTCAACAGGGGTCAAAGCTGTCCCAAAACATCCTCCAAACAGCAGTCCAATTTGGCCTTCCAAAGTCAGTTCAAAATCTTCGGTCAAACCCAGTCAAAGGAGAGAGAAAGTCTGCTGTAATTTTCTGCAGTCAAACCTGAAGTCAACGCTGAAGTCAACATTGGTCAAACACCTCCAATTGTCCCTATTTTTGTGCCAAAGAATGCGGCCTAGAAAAATCGGAAATCTAGCGCAAAAATAGAACTCAACGCAAGTCAAATACCCCATGATCCAGGCTGGTCAACGTCTTGAAGTCAGCGGTCTGTTCTGCCCAGAAACCTGCCCCCCTGCCACACGTGTGAAGTAGAAAGAAGTGCTGCCTGGCCACACGTGTGAAGAAGAGAAAGAGAAGCCTCCAATGATGTTTGACCCAATCAAGAGAGAGAAGAAGATCTGATGAGATGATGATGTCCTAATGAGGAAAAGGTCTCTCTTATTTATACAGAACGTTGAGGGTGAAAAGACATATCTATTGTGCTTCATGAGCCTACATTTGACTGGAGCCGACCTTGACAATTTGTCCATAGAAGAAATAAATTCATAATTCCATTTCTGCTTGTCAGAATGAGATGATATTTCTATCAAAATTGTACCTCTCCAAAAGAGGAATCCAATCCAATGATAATCTCCATCATATGAGCTGTCTTAAGGTGGAATTTGGCCCTAGTTGCCAATTTTAACACGTCAGAGCCACAGTCTCTGCAGCGCCGGAGGCATTGGGTGTGTTGGATATTTCAAGAGAGGTATTGTTTATATAGCCTTGACCGTCTTTCCTTGTTTTTCCTACCACAACTTATATAAGAGACTTGTTTCAAAATAGTCGAAAGAAAGGTCACATCTAGACTAGGCATTTAGATTAAAATTAGCGAAGATAATTGCATTTCCTCTTCGTTTAAGTTCATTTTCATGCTAACACATTTTACTATTTTACTTGCAAATTAATCATGTACTTGTCATTGATGAAAATGTTTTGAATTGATTATCTTATTTAGGCAAGTATCATCTTGTTCATTTTTGCAAGTAGAGTTTTAACTTCTTTCCTTTGCATGTCATTCTATATTTTTTCTTCACATGCTTTGCATTTACGAATGATTATATATTTTGAAAGCATTTCTTGAAAGCAGATTTTATATCTTGCATGTGATATCATAACTTGCTAACATTTGTTGTTTGATTGATAGGGTTACTTGTGTTTCAATTTGAAACACTTCATTTTTCTTGAGCAAGCATTATCTTTTTTGAAGCAATATTGAAGGCACTGATTTTGTGTATGCTAATCTTTGATTCATGTGTTGATGTTTATATATTTCATTTCATATTGCTCATTATATTTGCTCTTAATCTCAGGTAACCCAATTTTGACATTGTCTAGAAACCTCACATCCCCCCTTTTAACTTAGTTTTCCATTTAGGGACCATCCCCTTTAGCTTACCTAGGAGAGAGCTTAAACAGAGAGAGAGTTGGGAATAAGTGACAGCCTCATCTCTTAAATTCGCCACCAACCACACTTTGTGGGGTTAAGGGCTTTTCTCACTAACTTAGATATGTGTGCTAGGTGGCAACACGGCCTACTTGCAGCCCTGCGGTTGATCCCTGCAGCTGGTAACCAGTCTCCAAAATTCTTAGCCCACTTTTGCTAGCTGCGGCCTGTCCTTCAACACTTGGCTATGCTTCCATTACCGCACAACACAAAACTTAGCCTCCTTTTGGTGCTAGCTGCAGTTCCCTTCCTTTTCCACTCAAGAAGACTTGTTCACACTTGTGGTTAAGCCTCTTCATTTGCTTGCAATATATAGTTGTCCTTAGGTTACTTAGGAAGCCCCTTAGGTTATTCTAGGAACCTCCAATTCAGCCTCAACAATAATTTAGAATAAGAAAGGTCTTTCCTTGGGTTTGAAGCCCACTCCTTTGAGTCCAAAATCCCGACATTGGGTGCAAAGCCCACAAATCATCTGTTGTAGGTGTTTCTCCCTCACAAGCCTGGCACCAGGGGCTTGTGGGAGTACCTCCCGATGCTACTCAATCTAAACAATTCGCACTGGGTACCTTGAGTGAGGGAATAGTTTGACCATCATCATACATCCCATACAACCACTCACATGGTCCCAGTTTACTAATCTATGGCTCCATATATATCACCACTTATATGGGTTGATAAAAAATGAAGCTGTAATTACAGAGCGGATTAAGATTGGATTTGGTTATTTAACACCAAATATCATTTGGGGGATTCTAGGCTTGTTCCGTTGATATATGAAAATTAAAAATCAGTAGATGTAGAGTGAGCATAGCATATGATTACCAATTCAAAGGCCAAAACCAAGGCTTATGATGATGCATCTATGAAATCAATCTCTTTCTTCTTGCAGTGAATCATAATAAATGCAATCATTTAATAAATTATATTTCAGTAGTACAAAGCTAGAGTACCTTGATTGAATTGACAGTTGGGTAAAGATGCAGCTCCCCTTTCTTCAGCAGAACGATCATATTCTTTACTAAGAGTGTGGTCCAGTAGGCATAGTTATAGTAGAAATGCAGGAGGGTTAACCTTAAGAGTGACGTTGCTGCTTCAGAGAAGCATACATGTGCAAATCCAGAAGAGAGAAGTTGAGTGATGGTGTGGAAATGAGGTCTACTTGACACCTATTCACAGTAGTCAAATTTTCTCCATTGAGATCAGCCCAGTATCCTCTTGTTGGTGGCCCGATCCAAAGTTTACTATCATTCTCTAAAGTTGGCTTGGCTTCAAATAGCTCCGAATCACATTTCCAGTCTCAGGTTGGCCTAATTTTGTTACTAAAATGTTTTTTTTGTTGCTTTTCTAGGCTTTTTTTGTTTGTTTGAAGATTGATAAAAATTACTACTTGACTTTACAGTAATCCTATTATTTAGGGCCATAATAACGAATGAGCTTTCCTGTTAATTTCTTGACATTAATAGCAGTTATCTTACTGCTTACTACATCTACTTAGTATGATACCAATGCGTTTTGCTAATGCATAATTGGAAATCTATCTGAAGCTGTTCGACCCATGATTATTAGTGGACCAAGAGTTGTATATAGTGTGGGACATTATTTTTTGAAGTAATCAATCTCTTGTTTTTGGATGTGTTACATCTTTGGACAGCCTATTGTTGATAGACTCCACTCTGAGGTCTGTGCTTGATCACTTCTCTCGTTATCTGTTGTTCTAAGTATCCAGTGATGCATTCCTCTCTGCTTATTCTCAATTGGATGGATTCTGTTTCATATATGCCACATACATGGATTTCCAAGTTATTTTACATATATGACTACACGGTGAAAGTGATTTTGCCATGGCATGAAAATTATGAAATGTTAATCTTTTTACTTTTTGCTTGTGAAGATTTTAGCAATGGAAGGATCCCATCACTATGTGAGTCATTTTGCAAAAACCCAACAGGAAGAGGGGCAACCAGCTTCATCTATTGAAGAGATGGACCCCACTCTTCAAGAGGCTGTACGGCTGTCAAGTTCTCACAGCACTCGTTTACAGGTGGCTCCCAGGTGGACTCTCACTGAGATGCTTGTTCTTGTTAGAGAAAAATGGGCAGTTGAAAATGAGCTTCAACTTTCTCCTTCCAAATCACAATTCTCTGGTGTTTCAGACAAATGGAGCATTATATCCAACCGTTGTGCAGCATCCCATGTACAAAGGACAGCAGGTCAATGCCGAAAGAAGTGGGAATTACTTATTTCTGACTATAAGAAGATAAAGGAATGGGAGCGCCAGTGTGGGGTAGAATCCTATTGGAACCTCAGTCATAGTGCCAAGAGGGAACATAAGCTTCCATTTTACTTAGAAAGGGAGTTGTTTGATGCGATGGATGCAAATCTAGATAAAACACCAACTGCATGTCCTGATGCTACCTTTGACAGCATGGATGTGGCGGCAGATAGTCTTTTTACTTCCAATGATGACTCACAAGATGAGATGGTCAAGATGCAGGATCCAACGGCTTCAGGTACATGATAATATTTATTGATGTTATTTTTCTGATTGTTTAGATGAGTACCAGCCATTTTGTCATTGTTTATCTGGTTCTTATGGTCATTGTGCATGTGAAGGAAGTGGTAATGAACCACTAGATTCTACCGTAAGGCATAAGAGAAGAAGATGTTCAATTGAAGATGATAGGGAGCATGACATAATTAGTGTACTTCGTGAGAATTGTCAGAATATACAAGCGGTTATCTGCGAAACAACTCAAGCACAGATGTGCTCCAGCCAGCTAGACAGGGACATGTATTGGAAGGGTATTGAGGTAAATAAACAAGTGCAACTACAAACCAGTGAGCTTGATAGAGAGCTCAAGAGAAAGCAAGGTCAGGATTTAATAGATGTTCTTGGAGGACTTGTAAATGCTGTGAATCGCCTGGTAGACACAATTCAGAACAAGAGTTCTCAACAATTGAATGGACCATGAACCTTTAGGGACATACAAGTGGGTTTTGATTTGTCTGAAATATCTGTAAGCACTTCTAGAATTCCAGAAAATTTTCAATCAATCTTCAATCATGTCTTGGCTTGACGATGTTCAATATCTTGCAGAACTTGTATCCAAAGGTTGCTAGTCAACAGGGCACAATATCATCCTTACTGGCATTCTTTAAATCTCAGAGAGCCTTGTCTCTCTGATTTCAGAGGCATTTGGATAGATGACCAGGCAATGTATATCCTCTGAAAATGTCATTTCAATTTAGATTGCACATTGAAACATGATAGTCCCTTTCATGGAGCTGCCTAAAGTAGGTTATTTCCTATAAATTCTCTCAATGATAATATTTTTATGTGACAGTCTTTACCATTGGAGAGAAGTATCATAATTCAAGGTTGAAGTATTATATCTAATATTGGAATATATTGAAATGCTAGTAGATCCCTACCTTTAAATGTGTCTATTCTACAATGTTGGACAATGTTCATTTTAAGCAACATTGATCTTAGAGAACTCTGGATTGTTTGCCCTGGATATTTGGTTCATATAAACTTATAGGTGTTATGTGTAATTGTTTTATATATTTCAAATAAAGTTACATTATTAGAAAACCACTAAACCAAAATGCAGTATTTTTGTGTTGTATTTGTAGATCTTTGGCTTTCAAATGAACAAAGTTTGAAAGTACTATTGGCCCTTTACCGTTGGAAGAATTTAAATTGGTTAAGGAAAAATATATTTTTAATATAAAAACCCACATGTGCACAAAATTTCAGGTTGACCTAAAGACAAAATTGGGTCAACAAGTAAGCATATAAATACAAGACAAGTCAACCTTATATGACATCACACCAACTCATCCTTTCTTCTCTCTCTCCTTTTGTGATTGGTTCGTACATCTAAAATTGCAAGTCTCTCTCTCACATGTGCGAAGGAAAGGAAGGACAATCTGAAATTTGGGTTGACTTTTTCTGCTGAGATAGTTTGACCATCCGTTTACCACCTTTGAGTTGGAATTTTGACTTGGTTTGACTTGCATAATTCTGATTTTGGGAAGCCAAATTCCTTGGAACAAAGATCAAGGTGTTTTGGGCAGTTTGAGTACAGTTGACTGTAGGAAATTTGAGTTTGACCGTGGACTTTCTCTCCTTTGACCATAGATTTTGGGACTATTTTGACTTATATTTGACCAGCTTAGAATGCCACATTGACTAGCAGTTTGGTCAAGACTTTTGGAGGGTTGTTGACCGTTGACTTGAGAACTGGTTAGGGCATCATTCGCTGTTGTTGACTGATGTTGACTTTGACCATATTTGACTTGGAACAAATTTGACTATTAGCTCATTAGTTGGATATTGGTTGGTTTATTTTGTTGGATAGTAAAAGGATTGACTTAGACTCTTGATTGATGAATTGGAACATTGTACTCTCTCTGCTAAACATTTTATGACATCCTAATAAGAAGAAGAATTTGAAAGGGGTTTCCCCCTTGTGGGGTTTTACCATAGTCTTTGACCAAATTTGGTGTCTTTTGTTATTGATCTTGATTGTTTTTTACTGCCATTACATTTATTATTCTATCTACAATTTCTATTTATAATTGGAAGATCAAATTTGATTGCTAATTGAAGATAATATTGGGCTAAAGTGATTGTAACAACATAGAACAATAGAAAATTGACATAGTATTAGAGCCAAGGTTGGTAGATAGTGGGGCTTTTAGACATTTCTTTGGATATCAGGGAGTCCTCTCAAACTTGGTTAAGAGGGAGACAAATTTGAAAATCATCCTTGGAGACAACTCTACTCATCCTGTGAAGGCTTTTGGTTCTGTCAAATTTCATTTCGATTTTGGTGAATTCATTCTTCTTCATGATGTTATGTATGTTCTGGGACTAAAGAAGAAAGTGATGTCTATATATGCCTTGGAAGGCAAAGGGATGAGAGTAGCCTTCATAAGAGGAAAAGTCCTCACCTGACCTATGGTATCTTGCATGATGGATGCTTTTACCTTGGGATCTAGAATTGAGGGACTCTATAGAATCAATGGAAGTCCTTTGCTAGCAATGGTCCATGACATTAATCATCAAAGTGAGCTATGGCACTGAAGGTTGGCACATCTACATTATGAACCCTTGCCAAAATTAAAGTTGGTTTTTGGGATGCCTAATGTTCAAGCTAGTCATATATATGTCCGAGATGTGTTAGTGGAACAAGGGGACCATTCCCCTCCAACAAGAACAAGACAAGTGATATTCTTCAGCTCATTCATTATGACCTATGTGGACCCATGCTAGTGCACTCTCTTGGTGGCCATCTCTACTACATAGTATTTATTGATGACTTCTACAAGAAGGCATGGATATTCTATAAGGATGGGGCTTTTGATATGTTCAAGAACTTCAAGGTTCTGATAGAAAACCAAACAGAGAAAAATATCAAGGTCTTCAACTTTGGCAATGGTGGAAAATATACGTCAGATGAGTTCGTTGACTTTTGCAAGCAGGATGGAATCGAGAAGGAAACCATCATACCTTATAATCTCGAGCAAAATGGTGTGGATGAAAGAAAGAACAAATCCATAGCGGAAGCTGTCTAAGCTATACTACATGATCAAAACCTAACTAAGTTCCTCTAAGGAGAAGCTACAAATACAAGGGTCAATGTTTAAAAGAAGGTTGCTCGCTGAATCTCTGGATAACAGGATTCCCAAAGAAGTATTCACAGGTATGAAGCCTGCCATTGGACATCTGAGGATATTTGGTTGTCCCATATATTTTTGTGTGCCAAAGGACAAAAGGAACAAGTTGGATGCCATCGAAAAGAAATTTATGTTTGTTGGATATTGTGACAACTCTAAAGCGATTTGAATATATACATATGGTCAAAGGAAAATCGAGTTTAGTAGGGATGTAACTTCGATGAAGACGTTGCCCTTGGAAAAACAATGGACCTTCCTTCGCCTCCTCCTGAGAAGAAAGATGATGACATGGCTTTACTAGATGGCCATTCTGTGCCCGAGCTAGAGAAAGATGTTGATAATGATCCCATGGAGTCTATGGAAACCTTGGATCCTCCTTTATGTGAACACCCTTCCAGGAAGAGACCTCTTTGGCTTCGTGATACATTATAGGATGTTGTGATACATGTTCTTGCCAAAGGGACCTTAATTTAGAGAAAGAAAGAAGCCATGTCGATACCAAGGATGCGTTGTAGCTATGGGCTCCATCATTCAAGCTGAACCTCCCACTTTTGAAGAAACAATGAAAGAGCAGTTTGGAAGGATGCCATGGTTGAAGAGTATGAACCGATTGTGAAGAATGATGTATGGGATGTTGTTTTGAGACCTAAAGGAAAGTATGTCATAACTTCGAGGTGGTTATACAAAATCAAGCATGGAGTTGATGTAAGCATCGAGAAGTATAAAGTAAGGTTCATGGCTCGAGGTTTCTCCCAGAAGGAGGGAGAAGACTATGATGATAATTTTGCACTAGTTTCCTGATACACCACTATTTGATCGATTGTTGCCCTTGCTGCTAATCAAGGATAGACCCTTGTTAGTTCCCTATAATAGTAGTGTAGCCCCTTTATTGTTTTTTTTTTAACAGAAATGGGCAGTGGATATATTAGATACTTGGCTTTAATGCCAAAAAGCGGATTACAAAAGGAGAGCCTAATTCCACGAGTACCGCACAACCCTGCAAGGCCGTGTTATTTATGCTTAGCTCATATCTCTTTTTAGTTGCTACTATGTGGACAATTTCAGAGATTTTCCCAAGTTTGTGGATACATACACACTGATTTAACAATAGGCAGTAAAACATAACAACTCTCTAAATTAAGGAATTGGTTCCCATGTTTCCTGTCCGCCTCTGAGCAAAGCTCTAGCCGTAAAAAGGGCTGCTTAGTTGGCTTCAATGTTTGCCTCCTTGTTATTAGCTCTCAATACGTGGTAGAAATTCAATTTCTGAAATGAGTCTCCGAGATCTATTCTTCTGAAAATCAGCCTTGCAAGCCATAGGTCTGTTGGCTTAGCATGTGTCACCATAGTGTTAATGATAACCTAAGAATCCCCAATTACATTAGCCTCCCTGATGTTCAACACTTTCAAAAGCTTGAGCCCTTGGAAAAGAGCCAAAGCCTCAGCTTGAATGCTAGAAGCGATGCCCAGACCCCAGGCGAAATTGTGGATCCTTATGCCATTTGGATTTAATATTACACCTCCAGTGCCAGCGCTTCTAGGATTGCTCTTTGCAACCCCATCAAAAATAGAGTGTCTCGGCTGATTTGTAATCCATCACTGAAACTCTTTTGTTGTAACTCTTATATGCCAATCTTTGGGGAGGGAGATACTATTTGCAATTTTTTGGAACTGAAGATCAAGAGAAGAGCCCCAATTTATATCTTGCTAGCTTAGGCTTAAATCGTCTTTATACTCTCTCATGCACTTTTTTAGTTGGCATTTAATCTGAACTACCACGAACTTGGCATCCTGTTCATGATTTCTGAAGATCCTTTTATTTCGCTCAAGCCAAACCTGCCAACATATAATTTTAGGGAGAATAGACCAAGCAGCTCTGATAGTTTTATTTTTTAGAGGGGGACCAGGATACCTTTGCAACCATTTAGCAAAAAGATCAGGAATGGAGGAAGGCAAAGCTATGCTGGAGCTCAAAGGTCCCAGCAGCTCGTTCCAAATATGCATTGTGAAAGTGCATTCAAGCATCAGGTGAGTTACGCTTTCCTGGTTTTTCTTACAAAGGATGCAACTTGAAGGGTCGTGGAAATATCACTTCTGAAGATTACCATCAGTGAAAATTTTTTGAACAATAAAATGGTCAATATATTTTTGAGAAAAACTTTTGAAAAAGAGATTACCCTTTATGAATATAAAGATAATTTATTAATAATTAATTCAAAAATTAAATTAAAATAGACATTAAGATTAGAAGGAGAGTAAGAAAAAACAAAAATAGATTAAAATTGTGATTAAAATAAATGAAGCCTAAAGAAAATTAAGGATAGATAAAACACTAGAGATAGTAGAATATGATTAAAAATCCTTAAAAAGTGAAAGGAAAAAAAAAGAACAGTTAGTACAAGGGGAATTAAATGAATCAATAACAAGCAACCTCCTTTCATTTTAAAAGTTTGTATAGTGAAGATATAAATCAGGACCAAAACTCTGATATGATGGATGTGGTCCCCTCCTTGATTACTGCTGAAATGAACCATCTCCTCGAAGCTAAAGTCACCAAGAATGAAGTCAAGGATGCCCTCTTTGCCATGGACCCAGACAAAGCCCATGGGCCGGACGGATTCTCAGCCAGATTCCTCCAAATCTGTTGGTCGATTGTGGAAAAAGATCTTTAAAAAATGGTTCTAAGGTCCCAAGTTTTCCAGAAAATCGGAGGCAGCACGAACTCTGCTTTTCTTGCTTTCATCCCTAAAGAGAAAGGAGCCAACTCCTTCAACAAGTTTCGCCCGATTTCGCTTTGTAATATTGGTTACAAATTGATTACCAAAGTTATCACTAATAGATTGAAGCTCATCCTCCCCAAAATCATTCGAGAAAGCCAAGGAGGCTTCATTCAAGGTAGACAGATTGTGGACAATTTCATCTGGTCCAAGAGGCAATCCACTCAAGTCTGAGTCACAATGAAAAAGGTATGGTTGTCAAACTTGATTTAGCAAATGCATTTGATTGAGTTAGGCATAGTTCTCTGCTGAAAGTCTTACATAAGCTTGGATTTGGTGAGAAATTTATAAACTGGATTTAGGCTTGCATTTCGGAGCCTTGGATTGCCCTGTTAGTAAATGGCATAGCTGCTGATTTTTTCAAAGCCATGAGAGGGCTCAGGCAGGGATGCCCTCTCTCACCACTTCTATTTGTTCTTCAAGCTTCACTCAGTTTTTATTTAGACAAAAAAATGATCGATTAGGAAATCGCTGGGCTCTGCATAGCAAGAGGCGTTCAAAACATAAATCATGCCCTCTTTGCGGATGCCGCCTTGCTATTGGGAGCTGCGTCTGTGCTCATGGCCTCTAGATTTAAAGGAGTTTTGGATGAGTTTTGTATGGCCTCGGGAAGCAGTCTAAACTATGGCAAATGTCATATCTATTGCTGGAACACCACTCCCAGCTTGCTCAACTCCATTTCCAGAACCTTTGGCTTCATAGCTTCCTCAAATTGGACATCCTTCAAGTACTTGGGCCTGCTTGTTTTTCTCAAAAGAGCCTACAGCAGAGATTGGCTCCTCCAATTGGAGAAATTCAAGAACAAATTGCTTGCCTGGGGCTTTTCCTGGCTTAACATTGCTGATAATTCTGTTCTCATAAAATTTTTTCTTAACAACCTTCCCTTATTTCAATTTTCTGTCCGTCTTACTCCCACTGGCATTCTCAGAAAAATGGAGGAGATCACTGGAATTATTTTTTGGAAGGGGGGTAAGCAGAATGAGAAAAGATTCCACTAGTCAACTGGGAATCCATCTCCAAACCTCTATTGGAAGGAGGCTTGAATTTCAAAAATCTTGGCATCCATAATATTGCAATGGGAGCTAAATTAACCTGGAGAATTATTGCTCCTAACCCTGGCTGGGCGCAATTAGCTCTTTGGAAAAAATATTTCAAAGGCCAGTGCTCCCGCTGCCTAGATCATCCTCAGACGCCCTTTCTGAATCTCTGTATCAAAACCTGCACTCTCATAAATGCTTATGCCTATTGGATTCCCAGTAATGGAAAAAGGATCAATCTCAGGATAGACAAGATAATGAATAATGAGCTACTGGGAGACTGTAGTTCACTCCAAGCGCTGCGTAGATGGATGAACAAGACAGGAATGCGTTCCCTATGGGACATTTCCATCTGACAGGATTCACGCTGGGCTGGCTAGAATCTTCAAACGCCTCCATAATTGTTTATGGAGCACGAGATCCTGTTATCCAAGCTCCACGGCTTGGCTCCAACGCTGGCACGAAATTGTGATTCAAGCGGATGGGGTGCGTACGCTGGTGGATACACAGTAGCTCATGGTTACGCCAAGCTGTGTGAGCGCCCTCATGTGGCCACAAACCCCCTTATTGTTATTGTTGGTGTATCCACATATTTTTATTGTTGTGCTCATGTAGCGCCCATATTTTTATCGGTGTGCCCCATAGAAGCCCACTATTGTTATTGTTAAGCCCTTGCATTATTATTGTTAGTAGACTTTGATTATGTTATGACCCCTTAGACTCCTATATATACCAAGGAGGTATTATCATTTGTATCATCCAATAATTGTTCATTTATGTGATATAAAGGATGTTGCCCCCTCGAAGAGGCTATTTTTCATGTTGTTGATCTATCTTTTTTTATATTTTGTGCGCTGGTTGCATAACATTTGGTATCAGAGCTTTGGATAGTAGGGTTTCACTACTTCAAACAGGTCAACTTGGAATTTTTGCCATAAAGTGTTTTCTACAAAGCTCAGAAACTGAAATTTTTACCACGTGGAGCTAAAATCTTGATGAACTTCGTGTAAAGATTTCGGATCTTGGTTCACTACATTTTCTGAGATATGGTGCAAAGAATTTAGGCATTTTGCATGCTTCAAAATTTAGTCTCAAACAAGTGACCTAGGAAAAACCATCATAAGTTTCTTCTTAACAATCAGGTTTGAATTCTATAAAAATTGACTAAAAATGCATGGGTTGTAGTTTCTTATTTATTAAATTCAAGGCCAAAGGTTGAAACAGTGACACGTGGCATCCTATACAAGTTTTCTCTACTGAACCAGTACATAATTAGGTCATCGTAGTATATTTGGCATAACTTTATATTGAAGAATCCAATTTTGGTCTAACTTGTGGCGTTGGAAATATGACTCATATTGCTACCACAAGACCGAATTTCAAAATTTGGGACTCCGAAATTTCAGAGACACAACAGTTTCAATATAAAACACCAAAAAGTAAGAAGAAGAAAGTGTGTATTTTTTAAATTTAGGTAAGTTTTGTTTGAAAAATCAATTTGAAATACTTCAAAGCGCATAGTAAAGCATATATATCTATTGACGGTATTGGACCTGCCAACATGTCAAGGGGATCTCCCCGGTAAGAAGTCACAATTAGACCTCAGACCGTTTGGTGTAGGAGTCCCAATAATGAGTCGTAAGGTAATGCCTTGACCGCGATGTCACACAAAGGCAAGTAAGATAACTCTGTTAGTAGCAAGGGTGTGAACATTGCAGTGAGTCAAGGAAGGTGAATGAGAGGTTCAAACACATGGGGGTGAGATGAGTGTGCCCCTTAGCAACCTGTAGCAATACTCGACTGAGAAGGGAACACTCAAGCGAAGATGCATCACAAGCTGGAATGCAGATCAATCGACAATCCAAAATGATGGTTAAACCAACAACACATCTGCAACAAGATTCATATAATCGCATACGAAGCATTTCATATACAAATATGTAAGTTAAACAACATATATTGCTAAGCAACTAAGAGCAGTTCAACTACAATAACAACATATGCATGAAAATGTGTTGGCTCTTATTATATAAAGAAGTGTAAGTCCCAATCATACAATACATCCATGTAAACCTACTAGCCCCAACAGTGAAGTGTTACAGCGACATCCGCCTGCTCTCCAAAGAGATGAACTAGCTCCGTGTAGTGGAGAAGCCAAGGTGTGTTACAATATTGTCTAAACTTTCTCCAAGATAGTCTTATCAGAACATCCGCCTGCTCCTCCAAAGAGATGAACTAGCTTCGTGTAGTGGAGAAGCCAAGGTGCGTTACAATACTGTCTAAACTTTCTCCAAGATAGTCTTATCAGAAGCTTGGCTAACCAAAAGCCTCTATAATGAGTTATGAGGGACTATTTATAACAAAGGGTGGGGTGACCCTTAACATTCCCCTTTGTGACAATTCAACTACCCTCATTACTCTTCACCTACTTTCACTGTTACATCCAACTATTGACACTTCACTTACACTTGACATGACTCAACATTACAATGCACATGTACTCATGTGAGACAAAATGGCTTGAGCAAGCCATGCAAGACATCACTGACACTTGGTCTGTTGTGATGAGACCAACTCTTTGACATACTTGTGATGGTAAAGGTGGCGAGATGATGCCAAGCTTGGTCGTCCATGATGGTGTGCATGCACCCCATGTTGACATCTTGCTGAAGCGAACTCTTGCCTCTGCTGTATTTGGTGCATTGCTTCGGTTCCTTCATCCAACTCGTCTGCTAACATGTGCATGGTCTTCTTAGGTGCGACTGAACCGACACACACTGATGCATAGTGTCCGTGCTAATCTTCAAGCGTGTGCTGGTGGTCATGCGCATCAACTTGCTGAAGTATGTGTTCAACTCTAGTTGGATTTGCTTCTTGTCTTCGCCTTGCTGAGTGTGCTGAATGGGTTGGATTGCATTCATGCACACAATGACATGCATGCTGCTGATTGCCTTGCATGCGATCAACGACACTGCTCACCATGTCTGCTCCGTTCTAGCTGCTGGGATAGATCTATAACTTGTACGGGCACAGTTTCATCTGTGAGTGCATCTTGCGCCGACTATTGTTCCTGTTCCTGCTGTAACTGATTAATTTGTCTATACAGCGTCATGTTCTTCATTGAATCGCTGCTTCAGCACATGAAACTTTTTCTTTGTTCCATTCTTTGTCTTCACATGATCTTCATGTCATGTTGTCACCTCATAGCCTGAGTCTCCAAAGTTGCTTTCATCATTAATGGATCCGCTTGAGCTTGCAACTTTGTTTCGCCTCTGTGTTGTCAACAACCTTCCTTTTGCATTTGTTGCATTCGGTATGGTGTCATCAGCTGCTGTTCAAGATGCTGCTCGCTGTGATGCTGCTTCTGTCATATCTTAATGTCCTTGTCTACGAACAACTTGATATCTTCGTGAGAAGGCAAGCTCATAGACACTTGATCGTCTACATCCCTAGGTGTGCTTTGAATGACGTTTTCGTCTCTGCTCTCTTGGAAACCATTGTACCTGTACTGCTGACAGGCAGATGAACACATGAGATACCTGGAGACATGGAAACACTCATGGCAAGCAATCTGTCAGGCGAAAACCAAAATGAACTTGAGAACTGACTTGCAACATACTTGTGTGACTGGACATGAAGGTTGCGCAATTTCGGCCGGGAAGTCGGGATATTGACTGCCAAGACTGTGCAAGTCACAGTCTTGGTTGCTGGGAGATTGACTGACTACTCGAACTGCGCAATGCACAGTCCATCCTGACTGCTGACTACTAGAATTGCGCAATGCGCAATTTTAGCTGGTAATGACTACAGGCTCAGTGACTGCATTACGCAATTTTCTGGGCCAACAGTCATTGTGCTGTAGGATTGCACAAAGCAGGCCTGGGGAACAACCGCTGCGCAGAAATGCGCATTTATGGAGAGGAAGGCAGAGCCTTCCCTCTTAGGATTGCACAATGCTGTCTTGGTGAGGCTTTTGGTGAGGCAGAATCCGGGCCAAGGCTGCCTAGACTCGCCGATGGGCAACTGAACGCGAATGTGAGTGCGAATGCATGGTGGTATTGAGTGTAAGCATAAGTGAATTATCATGCATGCAAACGGTGAATGACAAATTCAAAAACGGAACAACATGCATGTGGGTGAGGCAAATTGCTGAATCGGCGACTGTTTGTGCAAAACAGTTTCATGCATGCGACAACAGTGAGATAGCAACAAAAATTGAAACAATGCTAGGACAAGCTAGTATACATGTAAACGACAGTAAGCACTCATTGAAATCAAGCAAACAATATTCACACAAGCGTAAACAAAAAAAGCGATAGAAATGCAACACAAGGCATGGGGAGCGGGCTTACTCCAAAACAACTTAGATGAATGTGCCGACTGCTCCTAGATGTGATGTGGGATGTTAGAGTTGCAAGGTTGATGTCTGGAATGCTGAGTTTTGATATCATCGAGGTTGTTACGCGCATGCCACAAATATAGGGAAAGTGACACTTGGTGGGAGGTTTTTGAAATGATCATTGCATGTAACCTCCAACTGCTAAACATAGATCCCTGAAACAAGGGATGCCTTTGCATGCTACCTTGGGAGAATAAACCCATGCATGCAAGTCAGTTTTGCTTGGTCCCAGAGGGAACTGGTCAACTCAACTGCACATGCAAGAGATTGCTCGAGTGCTGGGAGAAAATGCACATTTCTGGCTGGTAGCTGGGCTGGCTGCCCAAGAGATTTGTGCAATTTCTAGGGAGCGCAGTTGACTGCTGCCCAGATTTGCGCAAATTCTGGGTTGAGCATCCCTGCTGGGTGTTATCTCTCAGGTTGTCCTTAGGCTCCTATTAGGGATACGACCGAGGTAACCACAAACCAATCTTCTGATTGCAGGTTCTAGCCCACTTGTAATCGGAGAGGGCTCTCTCCTTTAGACTCAACCTTAGTTGATCTAGATTCAACCTTAGTTGATGATTTTAGGCTAGCTTTCTGACTTCAAGGGAATGTTGACTGTGATTGGAAGGAAGGTAGGATTCTTGAGTAAAGAGGCACAGTAGGGTGTTATAAGTTTTGAACCATTGGGCATGGAGTCACAGATTGAGGCATGTGAGTGTTTTCTTGGTCACAAGGGGATACGGAGTGGGATAGCCACACAGGATACAATACTCAGTCTGCTGAAAGTACGGAATGAATATCAGGGATGAAAGGCAAAAGAGAATCATTTCATCATGCTGACAAAGGGGAGAAATGGATGAGTGGGATCCCGAAGCAGTCAATAATTCCAAAGACATGCACTCATATGTGAAAGAAACGGGGTAAACCAGATCATTTAAGAATACAAGCTCATAACCATTTCTGAAGAAAACATCGAAAAGTGCAGAAATTGAACTTAAGGTGT